>CABHPR010155964.1:7561-28299 GCA_902168415.1 Peromyscus melanophrys
CAGAGAAACCCTGTCTCGAAAAACCAAAAAAAAAAAAGAAAAAAAAAAAGAAAAAAAAATGAAATCGATGATTTCTTGTTGTGTGTGATGTGTTTGCATGTGTGCATAGAGGTCAGAAGTAGATGCCTTCTTCAGTTATATCTGCCCCACTACATATACTGAGATAGGGTCTCTTGCCTGAACCCATGGTTCACCATCTAGCTATCCAGCTTACTTTGGGGAAATCCCTTGTCTCCACCTCCCAAGCACTGGGATTATATCAGGGCCACCATGCCCACCTGGTACTGGGGACTCTGGCCCACACTTGTGTGGCAAGCACTTTGCTTGCTGACACAGTCTCTCCCTTTAGAGACAGAATTTCACTGCATTGCTCAGGCTGGTTTTGAACTTATGGTCCTTCTTCTTCAGCCTCTGGAAAGCTGGGTATGTGCCACTACACCCAGCATAATGCTGCATCTTAAGTGGTTTTAATTAAATTTCCATAATTATGAGTCATGATCTGGGCACTTTAAAAGATACATATGCATACATTATAAATAGCTCATCCTGTGAGCCATCTTATGTATTTCATGCCCACTTATTTATTGTGTGTCTTGTGTGGGTGTAATTGGACTTTTCTCATGAGCTAACTTATAAGAACATCTTATATTAGACGAGATTGGATGTATATGTCACATTTACTCCTTTCCAGTTTTTTGACTTTATAATAATAATGTGTGAACATTTCACACTTTTGTAGCATCAAATTTAAAATTTTTCTTTTTGATGATTTCACACATGCACACAGTGTTTTATGATCAACTTCACCCCTGTTGCCCTTTCTTATCCTCCCGCCCACTCCTGCAGACACCCTCCTTCCCAGCCAATCTGCCTCCTCGTTCCATCTCATTCTTTTTCTATGCGGGCCTTATATGTAACCACAGCTGCTGTGTGCTCATGATTGCAATGGCCATGCCATAGCCAGAAGACAGTCTTTTACAGCACTACTCCCAAACATCTGGCTCTTAGGATTTTTCTCTTCTGTGTTGTTCTGTGGAACTTAGACAGTGTGATACAATTGTTTCATTTAAGGCTCAACAGTTGTGAGTTTCTGCATTAACCACTGTGTTTCTGCATTAACCATCGTTAGTTTCTGCATTAACCATTGTGTTTCTGCATTAACCATTGTGTTTCTGCATTAACCATTGTGAGTTTCTGCATTAACCATTTAAGACTCAACAATGGTGAGTTTCTGTACTAACCATTGTCCACTGCAAAAAGAAGGTTCTTGACCAAACGTCAGACCAGACTAATCTGCGTCTAAACTCCAGTCTTACAAGGTAATAACCACATGTCCATTCAGTAAAGCATCAGTAGCAGGTTCTCCACAGGTCCTTCCCAGCCACAGCTTTTGTCCAGTTTTTACAGCACTAGGGCCTCAGGTCCAATTGGAAAGTGGTCAGGCCACTGTTGCACTGGGGGTCACATCCTATGTGGTGAGCTGATGATAAGCAGAATCTGCATCGAGATGAGGCTGGCGAGAACTCTTCCCTCCAACAGCTGCCCAACACCTCTGGCACTCTGGATGCTAGTCAACAAGGTCAGTTTCCTGCTCAGTTCCAGCTTCATTCCTTCGTGTCCCATATCCAAACCATGTGGTTCCTTCAGCAATAGGATCTTGGGTCTTGTACCTTCTGGTTCTTAGTGGCAAATAAGAGCAGTGAGAATAGTCTCTATTGTTTCGGGAGCCATTGGTGTTTCCCTGGCCAATAATACATAGAGAGGTATCCCTCATCTGACACTGGATTTTCTTTAAAAATGAAACTGTGGCTTCTGGAAGAAGCATTATCCAATGGCACAGGATACCTCTCTTTAAAGTCTTTTTTAAAAAGTAGTTTCCAGTTAATCTACAGATGAGTAGGTTCTGTTGGGCTTTTCCATGCATCCTTTTGGTTTGGTCAATCCCCTCTCCCACCACCTCTGTTTCTTTCTTCTCCAACCCCTAAAATATTTTTTCATGTGTGGATTTGGGGTTTTATAGCATCTCGAGACTTGTCCTTTTTGTCCTATTTTTCTGAAATTTGTGTTTCCTTACAGTGTTTTCACCACTTAAATCCCTGGTCTGATTAAATGTTCTATTGAGTCAGCATTTACTCAGGGATGAGGGGTGAGTTAGGACCCGGGCTGGTTATCCTACCATGACTCACCAGCTGTTACAATGTCTTTCATTGAGAACTCTCTTCTCTGCACTGATGAACAGCTGCTCATCACATCCTATGTTTTCATAGGTATCTGGGTTCTCTTCCAGTCTCTTTCTTCTCTCCTGTTTGTTCTATGCACCTGGACCAAGTTATTTTTAATTATTCTTGCTTTCCATTTTCCCAGAATAAGCTTCGTTCATTCAAGCAATAGTCCATTGGCATTTTAATGAAACTATATGAGATCTAGGAGTTTGTTGACCTAGGACGAAATGATGTCATTACAATGCTTAATCCTTCTTGTAAGGACAGAGTTACCTTTTCTTTCGAGTTTTTCTACTTTTCAGGCCTTAAAATACTATCTTTTTATAGATCCTTTACCTTTGAAAGTTTATTTTTCTACTTTGTAATTTTTTTTATGAGATTCTAAGGATTGAACCAAGTGTGGTGTGGAGGCTGGGCAACAACCCACCTGCTAAGCCATACTCCAAGCCCTATTTTATCCTTTGAAAACTCTTATTTCTGGGTAATTTTTCTTTATGTGTTCTAATTAGGATATTTGTAAATAGGAAGATGTTATCTATATATAAAATGCAAATATTTTATTGTATTCTCTTTTTTCTTGGAGTTTTTGTTGATCTTCTTTGGTTTCATAGGCATGCAATCACAGATACACATCAGATACACGTAATCATTATTTGTCCTTTCCCTTCCCAATTTTAACTATCATGTTTATGCAGTTTACTAAAGCATCTAGAGCAATGCTAGATAGTATGGTGGCAGTGTGTATCATATTTTATTCCAGATTTCGATGGGAATGTCATGGCAATTTGCTAGTATACATGATGATGAATTTTTCTTTATGTATGTTTGAAGAAATCATATTAAAGTCCCATCTACTTTCTTATATTTTAATAGTTTTTTTCCCCAGCTAAGACCAAGTACTGTGTTTTTTTTTTCCAGCATCTTTACCAGCATCTTTGAAGATGATTCTATCATTTGTCTAAGTTGACGTGTGGCTATAGTGAGCCTTAATGATCGGTCTTTGCATCTTAAATCTTGGCATATTATTCTTTTAGCATGCTGCCAGAATGTAAGTGCTGATATTTTATTCAACATTTTTGCATTACTATTCATAAGTGAGAGTTGCTCTGTAATACGCGATCTATGTCAAGCTTGGGTTTCAAAGTTTGTGCCAGCTTTGTAAAAAGAAGTCAGGGCTGGTTCTTAATAATGGGGCAGTTTAAGGGTGGTCAGAGCTATTGATCTATTCCTCAAGGTCTGAGAATTTCCCTCTGGGTTTCTGTCTGGCTCTTTTATATTTTAGGTGTCTCACTCTTTGGTTACTTTCTAAATTACTTCTAAAATAAGTATATTTGGACTTTTGCCTTTTTATGGGTCAGCTGTGATTATAGTTTTCTAGGAAATTACCTGTTTCATTATAGTCTTTGAGTTGAAATTAAAATGTTGTCTTAGGACCCTTTGTGTGATCTCTTTTATTATCATCTCAATAGCTTTTGAAATTTAATGTATGTTTTAATATATTCTGTTTTCATTTTTTATTTATTAGAATCCCCAATGGTTGTTTCTTTTTTATAAATGTGTTTTAAATTTTTGTTTATTTATTTTTATGTATATGGGTGTTTTGCCTGTTTGTCTGTGTACCACATGTGTGCCTGGTGCCTATAGAGGCAGGAAGAGGGCGTTGGATCCTCTGGGACTGGCATTACAGACAGCTGTGAACTGCTGTGTGGGTGCTGGGGCTTGAACTTGGGTCCTCTGGAGCAGCACTCAATGCTTTTAACCACTAAGTCATCTCTCTAGTCCCTTATTGTTTCTAAAGAATCAGGTTTCAAGCCAGTTGTTAGTGGTGCACACCTTTAATTCCAGCACACGGGAGGCAGAGGCAGGCAGATCTCTGTGAGTTCTAGGCCAGCCTGGTCTACAGAGAATTCCTACACAGCAAGACCCTGTCTCAAAACAAAACAAAACAAAAAAAACAAAAAACAAAAAAACCCCAAAGCAAACCAAGCAAGCAAGCAAGCAAGCCAGCAAACAAAAACAACAACAACAAAAAAAAGTAGGGGGGGGATCAGAATTCAGATTCATTTGTTTGTTATATACCTCTGCTTTTAAGCCTTTAATAATTGTTTTTATTTTTATTTTTTTTGGTATTGAGGATTGAACTCATGGCCTTGCACATGCCAAACAGTCTACCACTGAGTTTCTTCTTACTTTGTATTTTGAAATAGGTCTCACTAATATGCCCAGGCTGGCCTTGAACTTGAGACCTTCCTTCCTCAGTCTCATGAGTATTTGGATTACAGGTGGCACCAGCATGCCTAGCTAATAATGCTTTTACATTTACTTTTTGATTTCCTCGGATTTATTTGATTTATTATTCTATTATTTTAGTTTTAGACGTATTTTTATCTTTTTATTCTTTCTACTGTAATAAGATATATAATTTAAGCCTTGCCTTTTGATCTTGAGCATCCTGCTGCCTTATACTATAGGTTTTCACACACAGTCTTTTTGCCAGTTGGGGTAACCCAACCTTTTTGACTTGGGTTTCATCTTAGTGTATTCTTATCATTTCTGGCCTTATTTCTTTGGTGCTGATGCTGAAGCTTCATCCTGGCAGAGGGATGTGTGTTGGCCAACTTGGTCTTGTGCAGGCAGCCGAATCTGCCATGAGTTCAGGAATGCAGGGGGACGTCAGGTCCAGAAGCCAGGTTTGTCCTAGTTCTTCCTGACCTCTGGCTCTCCCAATCTTCCTCTCTCCATCCTGAGATGTTCTTTGTGATTTGGGGGAGGGGTTGAGGTATAGCTGTCCCATGGGCAGTATCCTACATTGGGAAGGTCTCAGCTCTCGACACAAAGATTTTAGAGCTGACAAGTTTCTTCGTGAGGTGACCCAGTGAGGTGACCAGAAGGGAAGAAGAAGATAGTAAGACAGGGAAGCAAAGGGAAGTGATCAGCATGAGGGCTGATCCCACTAGGGACCTCCAAAGACTGCTCTAGAGACATCTCTAACTTACCCACCCGAGGGGTAGATCTGGGTTATTCACCCATCCAGCCTGGTCCTTCGCTGACTAAACACTAGTCCTTCAGACTGTAATTGCATGGTAGTCTGCCCTGCTCCTTTGAGAAGGGCATGCGCCTGAAGCCAGAATGAGTTCTTGAGCATTGTCCCGGGTTTGCAGTATCAAGTGACAACCCATCCGAGAAGCATGAGCATTGAGAGATTGTGGATGGGTGTGGCCGAATCTCACAAGCAGCACTTCTCTTTGCAGGTGATGGATGCTGGGAAGCTGAGTCAGAGTATCTGAGACAATTCCTCCTCCTCTCCCCTCTTTTTCTCTTCTGGGTTTAGAATGTAGCCTTGTTAGACTCTACGTTTGGCTCAAGGGATGGAGAATCTGGGATGGCTGTAAATATTTTCTATGAAGGACATGGACTCCTGTTAGAACAAGGCAGGAAACGTGCTCGCTCTGGTGGGACTTCACCTTTGTGGGCAGTGTCAGTAAAAGCTGCACACCCCTCTAGGGGCTATGAGGGCCTCTCCACATCTGTTTAAAAAAATACTACTTGGGCTAAGCATATCAGGATGAAGGAACTTGCATGTATGTAGGCGTGGGCGTCTTACTGAGAGCTTGTTATTCCATCTACGTTACTGGGAAGGCTGTGGTGTCTCGGGCTGGCCTGGCTTCTGTGGAGCTTTCTTCTCACGGCTGTCGCTGCCCCACAGGCTTTCCTCTCTTTATGCGCCCTCCTTTCCTTCCTCCATAGTTTGCTTTCTGCCGTTTTCCTCATGCTTGAGGATTTGTATGTGTCATGCTTCTCCTGAGAACCTGGAAAGTTCAATCTTTTTTTTTTTTTTTAAAGAATATTGTCAAAATACTGACTTGCCCTTCCTAAGATGTGCCTATTTTAAGTGTCTACTTAGGTGTAGGATGAGGGCTTTTTTTCTTTTTAAACAGGGAATGATGTGGGTCAAGCTGGCCTTACACTCACTGCGCTTTGGAAACTGGCCTTGAACTCTTGGTCCTCCTGCCTACCCTCCCGAGCGTTGTGAGTTCAGGCAAGCACCATCAGACCTGACTAGTTGGATGACTCTGACAAGTGTACACATCTGTGTCGCCACTTCCCCAATGAGATAGGGATCTTGTCATTACCCCTCAGGTTCTCTTGTGGCATTTTGTTTGTCTGTTTATTTAATTACCTAACTAGGATCTTGTAATATAGTCCTTACTGGCTTCGAACTCATTATGTAATCTGTAGTGACCTTGGACTCTGGTCCTCTTACCTGAGCATCCCGGTACTGGGATTACAGGTGAGTACTGCCATGCCTATCTCTCCTAGGCTTTCTCTGTGCTCTGCCCGATAAGCTCTTTTAGCTTCCTTATCTTGCCTCACTAGCTTTTCCTTCCAACTTTTCTTTGTGGTCTTGCTTCCTAGGGAGTACATTTTCTTTGGAGTTTTGATCCTGTAGAGAAAAGATCCTCGCCAGTTGTACTGGTTGCTAGCTGACGTGTGTGTGTGTGTGTGTGTGTGTGTGTGTGTGTGTGTGTGTGTGTGCATGTGTGCATGCCCGTGTGTGCATATGTGCATGTGTGTGTGTATCTGTGTATGTGTTTGTGTGCATGTGCTCTTCACTTAGCCTTTTACTTTTCTTGTCTTGTGTTTTATTCACACAAGTCAGATAACGGCTCTTTTGGAAGTTGTAACTTCTCTTTGAGGTGGTATTTGAGGCTTCTTCATAGAATGTGATTTGCTGGAGGATGGCAATGGCTGAAAGGGGGAGCTGGGGAGAAGGCAGCCTGAGTGGTGGGGAGGGTGAGTTTCATTGGCAGAGTTCCCCAGGTCTTTTGATTCCCCAAGCCCTCATGTGTTTTTAAAAAGAGAATGAATTTGAGTCTTCCTTTGTTCTCACTTGACAATAATTAGAGGGTGTGTTTGCCCTTCCCTCTGTCTGACCAATTTTTATTGTTGTCCTTTGAATTCAGGTTTCACATGTTCTCAGCCCCCCTTCTCCCGATGCTAATTCCTATTACTTTACATTTAGATTTTCTTCAATGAACAGATATCATCTCGTGCTAGTCTGTCTATCTACCTATCTACATATCTATTTATCTATCATAGTCATCTATCGTCTATCTATCTATCTGTCTGTCTATCATCTATCTATCTATCTATCTATCTATCTATCTATCTATCTATCTACCTTCAATCTATCATTTGTCATCTACCTATCTGTCTATCCATCTACTTATCATCTGTCTAATTTTTTTTTTTAACCAACCATGAGTACTTTGTCCTGTGTTTTGTGAGGCTTTCTGTCTATGACATGCAAGTGGACCAGTCTGATGGGCGCTGCTCCATTCCTGCTGCAACTAGAAATTCAGTTAAATGTGACTTTGACTTGGGAATTTAAAGTTCAAAAGTTATTTGTCTTACAAAACAGATAAACAATGCATATTAGATATGAGCTAGCATCAGTGCTTGCCTGACCTCCACAGTAGCCTACAGGCTGCCTCATCCTCCCTCATGCTCTCCTGGTGTGGTCATTCACTCCTATGTAGTTGTGATACCGTGACTTTCCGTGGAGGAATTCCATCAGTTGAAGCCTTGGGGGAGCATTAGGCGGGGCACCCCCTACTCCATCCTTTGCACTTATCGCATCCAAGGCTGGCAGGTGCATTCAGATTCTCTGTACTAGGAATGTGAATTGTACGTATGTATTTTCTACTAGTGTACAAAACAATGGATTTCGTTATGATATTTTACACACGCTTATTGTATTTGGCTCATATTTACCACTCCTCTACTCTCTTGTTCCCATTTCTCTCCCACTGTCCCTTTGTCTCATTTTAATAGGCTCCTTTCACTTTCATGGCACACCCTTCCCACAAACCTGCACCCCCACATACCCCCACATATCCCCAAACTCTGCATATGAGAGAAAATGTGTGAAATTTTTCTGAGTCTGGCTTATTTTGCTTGGCATGATGGTCTCTAGCTCTATCCATTTTCCTGCGAGTAGTATAATTTCATCCTTTATGGCTGGGTGAAACTCCACCTTCATCTTGCATGTCTACTACACTTCCCTCGCCCACTCATTTGTTGGTGTCCAGTTAGACTGGCTCCCTGTCTTGGCTATTGTGGGTATCACTGCATAGACATCTCCGGGGTGTGTTGACTTGGGTTCCTTCGGGTCTTTATGCAAGAGTGGTATAGCGGGATCATCCTGTATTTCTATTTTTGTCTTTTGAAGAGCCTCCATACCGATTAGAATTTGAATTTTGAGCAGAATGTAGTAAAGACTGAAAAGGAATAGAGCTGTTTTTCCCATTAGCAGTGCCAGAAGCAACAATTAATCCTTGCCTCCAAGCCAGGGTCTTTACACGTTCCCCAGCCTTTCACTGTATGCTTTGCTCAAAATTAACCACAGGGAGAATCTGATGCTTCCAGTCAGGAATTTTACCTAATATTTACATTTTATGTAGGGTAGAGGCAAAGCTCTTAAGGCAAATGTAGAAGCAGTAAGTGAGTGAGATAAAGGATGGAGTCAGGGGAAGGGGAAGACAGAGAGGGAGGGTTAAATAAAGAAAGAAAAAGAGGGGTGGGAAGGAATGTTGTGGAAAGGAAGAGGAAAGAGCAAGGTAAAACAGGTAAGGACACAAAGACAAGCAAACAAAACCCTGAAAGATTTCCCAATAATTAGAAAGTTTGAAAATAAATGTAAGAAGGGATTAAAAAAATAAAAACCCAAGAACTTAAAAACACTGAAAACCAATAAGGCAAAGTCATAAGTACAGCAGACATTAAAATAGGAAGTATAAGGGGAGATGGAAAAAAGAGGAAAAAAGAAATAATTTTCTAATGGCAAAAATTATGTAAAATTGTAGGAATGTATGAAGAGAAGAAAGAAAAAACAAAGTTTGTTTTTTTGATGCCATAAAGTGCAATTACTATGAAAAGCGCAGTAACAAACATTGAAAGAAAGGAAAGAGAAAGGTGTGAGAACAATACATTTCTGGGTTCTCAAGGATTGGAGACGTCAGTCCAGTTCTGTGCACCGGCTTGTGAGTCTTGTCTTTCCTGTGATGTGTGCCAGAGCTGAGTCTGCATCGGATGAGAGTCCCACATCTGCCTGAGCTGTGCTCCGCTTGGCAGCCTTTCTGCCTTTCATACTAGGAGCCTCTGCAGGCCACACTTACCTTGGCAGTCTGTGGGCTGGGCAGCCCCCACCATTATCTGCAGTCTGGGTGGCTGAACTTCAACTTCTTCTTCTTCTTCTTCTTCTTCTTCTTCTTCTTCTTCTTCTTCTTTTGTTTTTGTTTTTGTTTTTTGTTTTTGTTTTTGTTTTTGTTTTTTCGAGACAGGGTTTCTCTGTGTAGCTTTGGCAACTTTCCTGGAACTCACTCTGTAGCCCAGGCTGGCCTCGAACTCACAGAGATCTGCCTGCCTCTGCCTCCCGAGTGCGGGGATTAAATGTGTGCACCACCACCACCACCACCACCACCACCACCACCACCACCACCAGGCTGCGGCTGAACTTCTAACTGGTGGTGATGGTATGTCTCCAAAGTGCCTTGGGAGTGTGGAAGGTAGCCACAGCATCAGGTCTATATGGGCTCAGGACCTGCCTTGGTGGTGCTTTCTAATCCCAGAAGCACTGCTTACCTTGATGGAGGGACTTAGTTTTGGGTCTCAAGCACTCTGCTGGAGCTTCAGGGTTTTGGATTCTACAGCAGTGAACACAGAAACGTGGCTCCCGAGGTTGGTCCACTTACTGACCTCAGGCTCAGTCGGCCACACTCTTGGGTTATTCTTAGATGATGAAGTATGTGTCTTGGCCCACTGAGGCAGAGCTACCATTTGCTGTGGACTTCTTGTGTACACCCACCCCTCTGGTTCTCCACAACTGCCTCTCAGGACTGCTCCTCACCCTGGGGCGTTGGCAGGTTAAAGTCAGGCTCCTGATCTGTGGTCCTTTCCTGTTCTCAGCCTTGCAGGGTAGGTCAGTTTGAAAGTTTCCCTCTCAAGGCCACTGCCCTCCAAATCTTACAGTATAGTAGGGTTCTCCAAAGCAGTGGTTCTCAACCTTCCTAATGCTGCAACCCTTAAATACAGTTCCTCAGGTCGTGGTAACCCCAGCCGTGAAATTATTTCATTGCTACTTCATAACTGTAATTTTGCAACTGTTATGAATCATAATGTAAATATCTGTGTTTTCTGATGGTCTTAGGCAACTCTTGTGAAAGGGTTGTTTGGTCCCAAAGGGGTCGTGACCCACAAGTTGAGAACCACTGCTCTAGAGGAACAGAACTGACAGAATGAATCTCTATCTGTCTGTCTGTCTGTCTGTCTGTCTGTCTGTCTGCCTGCCTGTCTGACTATCTATCTATCTATCTATCTATCTATCTATCTATCTATCTATCTATCTATCTATCTATCTATCTATCTATCTATAGGGGATTTATTAGGCTGACTTACAGGCTGTGGTCCAGCTAGTCCAACAATTGCTGTCTTCCAATGGAAAGCCAATAGCTGTTCAGTCCATGAGGCTGGATGTCTCAGCTGGTCTTCAGTATAGGCCAGAATCTCAAAGAACTACTTCTAGTAGGCTCTAGTGCCAGTGAAGGAATGAACTGGCCAGTGAGAGTGAGGGTAAGCAGGCAAAAAAGCAAAAGCTTCCTTCTCCCATGTCCTTTAGATAGGCTGCTACCAGAAGGTGTGGCCTGAATTTAGGGTAGGTCTTGCTACTTCAAATTACCCAGATTTAAGGCAGGTCTTCTTAACTGCATGGGTTTTAGTTAATTCTAGATGTAGTCAAGTTGACAACCAAGAATACCCATCACAGACAGGAATATGGGATTCCTTTACACTGGTGACCAGAGGACTCACCATCTCAAAATCTGCCGTGGAATTTGGGGCATCTGAGAGCTGTGGGCTTGTCCTCAGGCTCGGATTGTCAGTCTCCCTTCACCTGGGTCACCTGGCTTACCTTGGATGAGGCTGGTGCCCCGCCCCACGT
This sequence comes from Peromyscus melanophrys, assembly GCA_902168415.1. Lineage (NCBI taxonomy): Eukaryota > Metazoa > Chordata > Mammalia > Rodentia > Cricetidae > Peromyscus > Peromyscus melanophrys. The sequence goes on from CABHPR010155964.1 coordinate 18,782, forward strand.
CGCTGCGGCTGTTTGGCTTGCTGACATTTCATGTCTCTCCCAGCTGCCTCCCAGCGCTTCTCAACTGTTCTCTACCACTTCTGTGTGTTCCCCAGGCTTCCCTTGTCTCCATTTGCAACAGAGTCTGCTCTTTCTTGTACTCACTCTCCTCAGCTGGGCCATATGGAGGCAGTTTCTAGTTTTCCATCTTACCTGGAAGTCTGTTGTTTTTATTTATTATTGCTAGAGTGAGTGACAGGCGAGCTGTTGCACCTGTGGTCTTAGCAATGGGGAGGGTGAAGAAGAAGGATACCAGCTTTGATGCCAGCCAGGCGTGAGATCTGCTCTCAAAAACAGCAACCAAAAAGGGAGGAGTGGTGGTGGCTGGAGACACAGCCTCATGGATAAAGCCCTGGCCCTACAAGCGTGAGGCCTGGAGTTCAGATCCCTGGAACTCACATAAAAGCTGAGCAGGTATGGTGACGGCCCATAATCCTGGGACTCCAGAGGCAGAGGGGGTCACGGGCAAGCTGGCTAGCTAGAGAAGCCAAATCTATGAGATCCTGGTTCAGGGGGAGACCAGATCTCAGTGAATAAGATGGAAAGCAATTCAGGAAGACACCTGACATCAAGTTCATGCCTCCACATACACAAATACATGAGCTTCCACACATGCAGACATGCATTTATACATGTATATATACCACACACATGTACAAGACAAAATGATACATGCTTCTATATTTCTATGGGAGCATTACCAAACACAGATCAGCACAAAGAAGAAATATTAAATCTAATCATTCAGCTGTAGAAGCTCCTAACACTTTGACATGTAGCTTTCTAGATATTTCCTTATTCATATTTTTCAGGTAAAGATAAGCTGAGGGAAGGTGCATGTTTTTATGTCCCTTTCTTTTGCCTTTTCTGCAATTATTTCTTTCTTTCTTTCTTTCTTTTCTTTTTTTTTTTTTTTAACAACTTCTGTATAGAAAGGATTGGAGGTACTGGGCTGATGCAACCATATGGGGAACAATGTCCTCAGACTCCTACTTTGAAATCATGTGACTTTGTACTTCTTCAGCCGATGAAACCTCTTCATCGAGAACCCAATGGCTGGCCATGGTGGGGCACACCCATAATCCTAGTACTCAAGAGTCTGGGTCGAGAGGAGTGTGTGTAAAAAGCCCCGCATCCCACCTCCACCACATCCTTCTCTCCTTCTATTTTCCTTTCCCTGAGAAACCTGTCTTGGGAGCCAAGAGATGTGAGTTGGCTCCGGGAAACTGGTACGGGGGTAGACTGCAAATGGGAAGCATAAGGAATCCTGACAGAGCTTAGGACAGATGGACAGACTTTTTGATGCCACATTCTGATGCCCAATGTAACAGATGACAATTAGCAGCCACCAGCTGTTAAGTGACTGTGAATAAAATTAGTCTATTTTTTTTTAAAACTCATTTAGCAAAAGCATTTAAAAAAAAAAAATCCAGCAATGGATGTTTGTTGGCAGCCCAGGGGCTATGCGCACTGGGAGGGGTTGGTTATTTGCTGCAGATGAGGATCCTGCTGGTACCATCTCTCAGGTCAGCATGAGCTCTCTGAATGCAGAGAAGTGAGTTCTGTGATGCAGCCCTCTAAGGCTGACCTTACAGTAAAGTTTACTTTACTTTACCTGACTGTAAAGTTTCCTTTACAGCCTTCAGAGTGCTGGTCTCTTCTGGCCCCCACCTCATGCTCATTGTCTACATGCTCCCTCTAGGGGAGGACTTTTGAAAATGTGAGTCTGAGTCACACCCCTGTTTAAAATCCTCCTATGCCAGCCCATAGCAACAGGAGCTACTATTAACACACAGCTCCTCAGGGTACACAGAGCCATCCAGTAAGGTACTAAGACGTCTGAGTCTACCCCAAGCGACATCCACATCCACCCTTGATGGATTGGATGTAGCTACACTTGCAACATGCCACGGTGGTTTCCTGACTGGGACCCTGAAGTGCTTGCTCTTCGTTGCCAACTTGACTGAATGCACAGTCACCTCAGAGACAGAGGCACACCTCTGCGGTGTCTGTGAGAGTGATTCCAGAAAGGATTATCCAAGGGGAAAGACCTGCCCTGAATGTGGATGGTACCACTCCGTAAATCCAGACAGAATAAAGTGGGAAGGAGAATGGCTGCTGAAGGCTTGCAGTCCATCTCTCTGATCCCTGGACCACAGAATGTGAGCTGCTGTGCCCTGCTACACCTTCCCGACTGTGCAAGAAGGAGCCCTCTGAAACTGTGAGCCAGAGGAGATTGCCCCTGCTCTAAGCAAACCAGTTAAGCGATTTGACAAAGCAAGAGAAAAACTACCATGGGGCCTTTGTTCCCACCTTTCCCCCTTGTAGGCTCTTTTCCTGGGGCATATAGGGACTCTTTATCCTCCAGGATGGGACTCAATTGCCAGTTATTCTTCTGACTATCAGATAAAATGGCCTTCTTGGCTTCCAGTTGCTCCTTTCCTGTCCAACTCTATTTTATTTCTTTAATTCCGCTGGTCCCTCTGGAGTGCATGGTGTTTCCTCTTCTGCTCCTTTTACTGACATGCACACATACAGCTTCGATTATAAACCTCGAAAGGCAGGCATATGGCAGCGAGGGCAGTTGTAGCTCATGTAATTTCATGTCACCCATCATACAGAAATTGTAAGTAGTATGGAATGGTGGCACACACCTGCGAATGAATTCCAGCACTCCAGAGGCTGGGGTAGGAGGCCCAGGAACTTGAAGCCAGGTTGGGCTACAGAGTGAGCCTAAGGTCAGCCTGGGTCACACTGAGACTCAGCCTCAAAGCACTGAAAGCAGGAGGAAGGGAGGTGGCTCAGCAGTGTTTGCTGCACAAGCAGGAGGACCTGAGTTCAGATGCCCAGCGCCCACGTGAAAGCTCACATAGATCATGTATGTATAATCCTAGTGTGTGGGGGGTGGGGGGGTGAGGGGGTGGGGTGGGGTGGGGTGGGGAGGGCAGAGACAGGAGTCTCTCTGGGCCTTGCTGGCCAGCCAGTCTAGCTGAGCCGTTGAGTTCCAGGTTGAGTGAGAGGCCACCACACATGGATACAAACATGTATGCATACCTACATACAGACATATGCATATACATGAACACACACACACACACACACACACACACACACACACATACTCCCCAAGATGAAATTATCTTTCCCCAAAATAAGTCAACCCAAAATATACCGTACTAAGCAAAAAGATTCTTAATGCCTTTCCTGGACAAACACTATTTTCCTTTATAAGTTCAAAATATGGAAGGGGAAAAAAAATCTATGCCTTTTTCCTCCGTGTCTTCAGTACTTTGGTGTCAGGGTTAGGTATATCAAAATCTCTGCAAATTGTCTTTCTGTCCTACATCCCAAGTGGGAAGGGAAAGGATTTGGCCATAGCATTCTTTGTTGGATACACACCATAACTGTTAAGACCCTTGGCTTCTTGTCACAGGTGCAGGGCTTCTGAACACTAAACTTAACCTTCTCTGCCTGAGAACTTTCTGACATCAGATCTGTACTGGTACTGAAGCCCTGCCACACAGTGAAAACACTAGGGAGTTACCACCCCCTGTCCCCAGTCCTCATCCAATGGCTGATGGGAACTGGTAGGGAAATGCCCCAGTTCTCTTACTTCAAGGTTACTTTCCATCATGGTTAAGAGTTTCCCAGCTCAAGGGGGCTTCAATGACTCCGAGTGATAATGATAACTCAGGATACATCCTGTATTAACCATCTTTCTTTCCTATACCTACAGTTCATGGGGCTAGTTACCAAATGCATAACTTTTACTTTTGTCTGAAGGAGGCCAGGTTAGGCAGGGAAGGCAGGGTTATGGTTGTGTATGTGACTAGGTATGATGACACACTTTTAATCTCAGCACTTGGGAGGCTGAAGCAGAAAGATTACAGATTTGAGGTGAATCTGGATCATGACGTGGATTCCATGTCATGCTGGATTCCATGGTAAGATCCCGGCTGAAAACAAACAAAAACAAAACAAAAAGAAGAAGAAAGAAGAAGAGAAGAAAAGAAGAAGAAGAAAGAGGAGGAGGAGGAGGAGGAGGAGGAAGAGGAAGAAGAAGAAAAGGAGGAGGAGGAAGAGGAGGAGGAGGAGGAAGAAGAGGAGGAGGAGGAGGAGGAGGACAATGAGGATGGGGAAGTGGCTCAGTTGGTAATGTGCTTGCCTTGCAACAGGAGGACTAGTTTGGATCCCCAGAATCCATCTAAAAAAACATGTTGACCTAACAATGAGCCTGGAATTCCAGCACTAGGGAGGAGGAGGCCAGAGGAGCCTGGCATTGTTGCTTAGCCAATCTAGCAGAATCCATGAGCTCCAGGCTTGCTAGGAGACTGTCTCAGAAACTAAGGTGGAGAAGGGATTGAAGAAGATACCCGATGCCAATCTTTGGCCTCCACACTCGAGCGAATACGTGTACACACAAACTAATTTAGAATAAGGATTATTATGTGTTGTCCATTATCATTATGAAGAAGGCATTGCAGTGTACATGCTGTCTGTGGTACTATTCACTTTCTGTTAGCTGCCAGAGACTTTGCCAGTATATACTGGCTTACTTCATTTCTTTTCACAGGAAGATTTGTTTAGTTAATATGGAGTTTTTAATTATTTACTTAATTCTTATTTTTAGTTAAAAAGATTTATTTATTTTTATTTTATGTATATGGATGTTTTGCTTGCATGTATGTCTGTGCACCCATATAGACTAGAAGAGGGCTTTGGATTCCCTGGAACTGGGGTTATAGATGGCTTTGAGCTGCCACATGGGTTCTAGGAACAGAACTTGGGTCCTCTTGAAGAGTAGCCTGTGCTCTTAACTGCTGAGCCATCTCTCCAGCCTGGGTATGGGTTTTTTAAAGGACGTCTTATGGCCTACAGTATGAGTTTTTCTCTGATTTTCTTAGAAATTTCTGCCCTAGTCACTGTTCTATTGCTGTGATGAGACACCATGACCAATATCAACTCATAAAATAAAGCACTTAATTGGGACTTTTGGGTAGTTTCAGCAGTTTAGTCCATTATCATCATGGCAGGAAGCATGGCAGCACACAGACAGACATGGTGCTGGAGAAGGAGCTGAGACTTCTACACCTGGATCCTCAGGCAGAAGGAAGAGAGAGACACTGGGATGGGCTTGGGCTTTTGAAATCCCAAAGCCCACCCTCAGTGACATACTTTCTCCAACAAGGTCACACCTACTCCAACAAGGCCACACCCCCAATCCCTCTCAAGTAGTGCTACTCCCTAATGACCAAGGATTTAAACACATGAGCTTATAGGGCCATTTTCATTTAAACCACCACAACCACCATAACTGTAGGCTACCTTTCTATGTCCAGGTGTCCCTATCAGCCCCACTGGTATTTTGCTCTGTGCATTTCTTTGTAGTGAGCGGCTGTCTTGTATACTATAGGATGTTCTGAGGCATTGAGGTCTTTAACTACTAGATATGGGTAACACTCCCTGGTTGTGATATCCCAAAGTACCCTCAGGCATTGCCAAATGTCCGTCCCGTGGAGGAAGAATTCCCCCAATTAAGACTGCTGTTTCCAGACACACCCCTGTTATCCTATTCTGTGCCTGTATCCAATTTCAACCACACTCTCTTAGAGGTTGGGAATGTATCCTTACTCAAACACTTTCAGAAGAACCCCATAAAACACGTTCCTGGCAGTCTGCTAACGACAGTCCTTTGGGGATTTGCATCGTGTCCATTTAGCTAAGCTGTAGCTACATCTTAGAGAAGCCCTGCTGTGGGATGTCTTTCTGTATGTCGTGAATATATGCTGTTCCCATTGGTTAGTAAATAAAGCTGTTTTGGCCTATGGCAAGAAATCTTCCAGCCAGGTGGGAAATCCAAGTAGAGTATAGAGAGAAGAAGAGTGGGATGGGGGAGATGCCAGCTGCCAACCACGGAGCAGCAAGCTGCCAGCAGACTGGTAATACCACGGCCACGTGGCAACTTATAGATTAATAGAAATGGGTTAAGTTATGAGAATTAGCTAGCAAGAAGCTTGAGCCATAGGCCATCCAGTTCATAATTAATATAAGCCCCTGAATGATTATTTTGTAAGCAGCTATGGGCATAGGGCCGAGTGGGACCAGAGAAACTTCCAGCTACATTTGGCACCCAGACGTACTAGCAAGAATTTCCACTCAAAACATGAGAAAGCTTTAAAAAAAATTCTAAAATGGAGCTAAAAACAGTTTCCTAGTTGTGTTTCTCAGGCAAGCCATGATACAGAGATGCCACAATGTGTGGGTTTGAGCTACAGTATGGCAGATTCGAGGCATGTGGGCTTGACCTATAGCATGACAAATTCTTGCTGCAGTACACAGAGGTGTCTCCAAGCCATGCAGCATGCTATGTGGTGGATTTAGCTTTTGCTAATGAAAAAAAAAAAAAAAAGGTTTCTGGGCTACACGCTGCTTGATGGAAGCATAGACCCACTGCCCAGAGCTGGTGGTAAAGGTACCTCCGCCATGTTGGGAAGCTGAGATGGGCAGAGTCAGCAGCCAAAGTCTGCACTTCAGTCCAAGTCACACTGCAGTTTAAAGCAATGATCAGAAAAGGATTATAGATACACAAAAGACAGTTTCAGAGGTAATAAACCTCTAAATGGTTTACAATGCATGTAAAAGGTATGTAGGCTTGAAAGATAGAAGAGAAAGGATATAGATAGTCAAAAAATAAATAAAGTCTTAAAAAAAATAATATATATATAAAAACAAGCCACATAAAGATGGATATTACATAGAGAGTCTGAATTTTGTTGTCTTTAGTATTTTTAACTGCAGAAAGACATTTGATTGTAAAGGCTGTTAATTTAAACCAATATATATATTAAAGATATCTTGACTTCAAAACTTGGGTCTAAGGATATGTTGCTTTGGAAAGGAGGCTGTGCTTTTGTTTCCACAGGAAGCAAGAGGCTATGGATTTGTTCCAGGTTAAGATGGATCAGATTTGATCAAGCCAGACCTCCTGAACCTTAACAGATGGTACCTATCAACAAAGGTTATAGCTGATCTTCCCAGGACTTGACCATTACCTTGAATTTTCTCAGGATCCCTGTAAGATTGCCAGTGCCCCCAATCAGTAGGAAGTAGTATGAGAAGCTATGCCCAAATTCCAAAAATATTGTTTATAAATGTTTATTTTTATTTAAAAAGGGTTGTTTATAAATGCAATCTCTTTCTAAAGAAGAAAAGGGGATATAGATACGATAGGATGAAAGGGTAGATCATTGAATCTTCTTTTAAAGAGCAACAACTTGTGTGAAATGTTTTGCATTGCTATGGATTTTGGTTTATTAATACAAATTAAGGTTAATTTTCTTATATGTACGTATTTCTACTCTTGTTTAAGGTAGTATGTTTATGCAACACATTTAAATTGTAATGTATAATTAAGAAATACAGATTAATAATTAGTCTTCTATGATAGTCAAATTTATAGTCATGTTAGTTATGTTTTTTAGATATATAAAGATATATTTCAGTTAGGTAGATAATCTTCAAAAACTTCAAAGACCTACAGAATATGGTAGTTAAAATGTTTTAAGAACTTAGACTTTTCTGGACAGTGAGACACGTCTGCTCCTGGCAGCACCAATTACTTCAAAGAGGATGATGGGCATTGAAGAAACTCAGTATGGAGTTTGCTTTCTTTGTGGCAAAAGTTAGCCACTGGGCAAAAAAATGCCCTTGCCTGGACTGCTTGACAGGATGTTGTATAAACTGGACATGCAGGATCTATAGGAAAATGACACCGAATTCTGTCAAAACAAGACAAGATGGTCCTTTAGTTTCCTGCTTTGCAGAGGAGACTGCCAGACATTCTGCAAGACACAGGGAGAAGTGACTGAGAAACTCTAGGCCTATAGACTGAAGATGGATGCCCCAACTTTACAGAGGAACTTTGGGTGGCTGTCCAGGCAGCCAGATATCTCTGTCATTCTAGATTTTTGGAAGTTACTTACAATGCACTTCCTGTTTACTTAGGTAATATTATATCCTTCTAGGGTCTTTGATGGAGTTGAAGACTAGATAGTTATAATTATAGCTTTCCTTAGTCATGATAAAAGATAAATTAGATATAAAACTTTAGACTCACAAAATAGTATAGATGGTGGAATATTTTCTAATTTTGCCAAATATAAGTAAACTAGATATTGTAACTGTAATTCTTGCTTTATAACTGCTTTGTTATATATAATTTTACTATGTTAAAGTTAAAACCTTCCTTTTTGATTAGATAGAAAAGGGGAAGTGCTGTGGGATTCTTTCTGTATGCTGTGAATATATGCTGTTCCCATTGTTAGTAAATAAAGCTGTTTTGGCCCATGGCAAGAAAGCTTTACAGCCAGGTGGGAAATCCAAGTAGAGATACAGAGAGGAGAAGGGTAGAGTAGGGGAGATACCAGCCGCCACCCAAGGAACAGCAAGATGCCAGCAGACCGGTAATGCTAAGGCCACATGGCAACTTATAGATTAATAGAAATGGGTTAAGTTATAGGAGCTAGCTAGCAAGAAGCTTGAGCCATAGGCTACCCAGTTCGTAATTAATATAAGCCTCTGAATGATTATTTTATAAGCAGCTGTGGGACCATGGCGCCGGATGGGACTGGAGAAACATGGGACTGCGGGGCTGGGTGGGACTGGAGAAACTTCCGGCTATAAAGCCCTTTCCTCAATTTTCCAGAATCCCCTCCCTTGCATGGTCCTGGGTGACAGTGATCAAGAGAGAACTTGTAGGAGCGCTGTCTCATGGAAGTGAGGTGTACCCTGCTAGGCTCCAGGACAGCCACAGAGGCAGGTGCCGTTGCTGCTCACACTGGCTTGCACTGTGTAGGGGCTGAGAGTGGGACCCCAGCTGCTCCCACTCCTATGGCTTCCTCCTTCAGCTTTTTAGAATCCTGGGTTAGGCTCTTGGGTGGCCCATGGTTAAGGGTTGACATATTCCTCGCAGGTCATCTGCATCAAGGATGCCAGGGGTTTGGAGGTGGTAGGAGATTGTGTGAGTTTCTATGAGAGCCAGATACCAGTTCCAGGTCTTCTACATGGTTCTGGAATGTCCTTCTGGTTTCAGTGCATTCTTATTCACCCTCACTCATGTCTATTTTCCTTTCTCATCAGCTAGGCCTGTTGACTTTGTGGTTCAAGCATGAGACAAAAGAGCTCTGCAGATCACTGTCTTCCATAGTCACTGAGGACCTAAACTCTTTAGCAGGCCTATCCGACCAATCATAGTGATTCTGTTTCTCTAATGAAGGACATCTGGAAGATACCCACACCCCTTCATCTTCTGCTACACCCTGATTGACAGGTTACTCATTCACATATTACTCAAAAGGGCTCAGTGGAATCCATTGTAATGTAGTTTCTAGTGTCTTGACCTTTCCCCTTGGGGCCATTGGAGGATTCTGATATTCTCTCTCTCTCTCTCTCTCTCTCTCTCTCTCTCTCTCTCTCTCTCT
>CABHPR010155964.1:30784-71925 GCA_902168415.1 Peromyscus melanophrys
AGAGAGAGAGAGAGAGAGAGAGAGAGAGAGAGAGAGAGAGAGAGAGAGAGAGAGAATCCAGAGGGAAGAAGTATGTGTTAATTCTTTTCATATTGCTGTGGCCACAATACTTACAGAAACAGCTTAGGGCAGGAAGGATTATTTGGGCTCCTGGGGTTTCAGTCCCTTCTGGTGGGGAAGGCATGTCTCAGTTCACAGCAGTGGGCCTGTAGTGGAGCTGTTCACATCACTGCAGGATCCACAAGCCAGAGCCAGAGCACACCAGCCTTCAAAGGCCCGCCCCCTTCTGCCAGCTAAGCCCCACCTTTTAAAGCGTCCACAACCTCATAAATGGGCACCACTAGTGGGAGAGGGGGCAAGTAGCCAAAACAGGAGCCTGTGAGGGACGTTTCAGATCCAAACCGTAAGGACATTATTCCCTCAAATCTCGGTAGGTGTTTCTGTATGTGGTTTGGACAGTTGCAGTCCTACATTGTATGTTAAATAGAAATCATTTTACTCTGGCTGTCCTTCCTCAGCCTCTTTGACACTTAGCAGCAGAAGTCCTCAGACCCCGACTTTTAGAATTCTGTAGATGTCCCTCTGCAGACTCCTGGTGGCTGTGAGTTTACAGTTTGTCTCTTTGTCACTGTTCTCCAAGGCTGGAGAGAGCTTCTCTACTGAAGACTTTTTACAGGTATTGTGAGATGCCATACTCTCTGTGATGGGGAAATGAAATCCAGTGTTCATCAGAAAGCTGGCTTGGCTGAAAGACTTGTAATGTGAGGTCATGGGGAGCAGTGAAACTGGACAGGCGGGGGGAGGGGGTGGAGGGTTATCAGGGTAGGGTGGGAGGTTAGCAGGGGTGGGGTGGGGAAGAACGTCCAGTGATGATTACTTAAATAGCCCCATAAATCCCATTTTAAAAGACAAGCCATATATCCACTGAATTGGTCTCCCTGGACACACAGAAGAAATATGTAAAATAAAAGAACAGAACACCCCCACAGATGACCCTTCTCTGGTTCTCTGTTCACCATGGTGTCGAGTTGACACCTCACTTTATGGTCTGTTTAAAAATCTGTTTTAAAAAAACATCAGACAGAGCTGGCTGGCAATCATTAGTATAGGAAATAACTTCGGGCTCAGTGACAGTAGCAGGGCTTAAAAGAAGTTTATCAGCGGGACATGGCGGCACACACCTATAATCCCAGCTACTCAGGAGGCTGAGGTAAGAGGATTGTAAGTTTGAGGCTAGCATAGATAAATTAATAATTTAGTTTAGTCTCACACTAAACTAAAGTAAACTAAAATAAATTGAAGAAGAAGAAGAGGGAAAAAGATGCGCCTGGGGAGCTTAGTGGTACCCTCTGTGTCCATTCTTTAACACAGCGAAAACAATGTTCTTGGAATCTCACTGAATTTATTCAGGCGATCTGTATTTGTTGTACTGGTAAGGTGTGACGGGCTCTGTAGGTGTATTTGATTGTGCATTATCTCACAGGAAGTTCTCTGCTCTAAGAGATGGGGCCTCTGGCTTCTTGCCTCAGAAGCCAGGCAGCAAGCATCACGGGAAGTGAAAGGCTTCTCCGGGAGTGGCCTTTCCAAGTCTGTCCACCTCACAACCTTTCATGGCTACAAGGCTGGCATGGACTACTCTTGCATCATGCAAGAAGGTCTTCGGCTAGGGTGCAAGGTGACCAAGAGAGAAGTTTAGAGTTTGTCATCACTGTGAGCATGCTGCCCACAGTGGCTGTGGGCATCGTGAGCCACACGGAAACTCCATGAGACCTCTGTCTCTTCAGGACGTTTCTTTGCTGGGCACATCAGCCATGACTACAAAAGCTGCTTCCCCTGGAACGGAAACTAATCTTAGAAGAAGGCAAACCCTGCAAGAAATGACAAGGTGACGCAGGCATGAAGGACTTCAGCAACACAAAGAAGTACTTCCATGTCATCTGTACTAAGGCTCACACCCTGGTGTGCCTGTTTCTTCTTGGTCAGAAGAAGACCCACTTGGAGATGCAGGTGAACAGAGTATTGTGGCTGAGAAACTAGACTGGACCTAGGAGGGTAGAGAGCAGCAGGTTGCTAAGAACCAGGTGTTTGGGCAGGAAAAAATAATCAGTGCCATCTGAGTGACCCAAGGCTACAGGGGAGTCACAGTGTCTGGAATACGAAGAACTTGTCTGCAAGACCTACTGAGGGCTACTCAAGGTAGCTTACATTGGAGCCTGGAATCTGACCTGTGTGACCTTCTCTGTGGCCCAAGCTGCGCAGAAAGGCTCTCACCACTACACTGAAATCACAAGAAGATCCTTCCCCATGGCAGGCTGACCAAGAACAATGTCTCCAGTGGCCATGGCTTGTTTGACAAGAGTATCAATCCACTGGCTGGCTTTGTTACTAAGTGTCGGAGTCTGCCAACAGTCAGCTGGGTAGCTGGGTAGGGGACTCTAGAGACAATGAAGAAGACAGAAAAGAGTCCAGAGGACTGCCAGTCCATGATGGACAGTCCCGAGCTGATTTCATAGTCAGCTTATATACAGTCTTGAAGGACAGAGGTAGAACAATGCACAGCACAGGCTTTTAACCACTATCTATCCTGCCTTGCATCAAGGAGCAGGCAGTTTCATTTTCTATCTCGATGTACCTCAGGCTGGCATCAGCAGCCTGCGTCTAGCTAGATAGTGTGTTCCTTCCTGTGGGCTAATCAGGACTTTCTCACAGCCCGGTAGCAAGCAAGCTTGAACTCTATTGACTCAGAATAGACTTCAGATTCAAACTGGGAAACTGAGTCAGTTGTGGGCTCCCACAACGGAGAGGAGGTGAGCAATGACTGTGTCATGATGGAAAGGCTGTGTTGTGTGATACTAGGACAAGCATGTCTTGCTCACAGAAGATTGGGATCCTTAAAACATCAGAGCTGAGGCAGGAACTTCATGGACCACACATGGCGTCAATTGTTGGAGTTTCCGATGTGGCCTTATGGTCCACTGGAAGCTGACTACATCCCAATTTCTAGGAAGAGAGATAGAAACAAACATGGAGCAGCCTGAGCTGGCTCTGAGGACCCACTACATTTGGGACACTATTCCTTGATCCTCATTCCTTCCATATATTTTAATATTTTTGGTGTTTTTAAAAAATACCTCCATATCTATAACTGATGTAAGTTTTCTGTAGAAAGGAAGTGAGCCTTACCTTTAAGAACTGTGGGAAAACCCACACAATGCAGGAAAAGGAAAATATTCTTTTAAAACGAATTGTCAAAGTTTCGCACAAAGGTGAATGATTTCCGAGGAGAGTCCGACATAAAAATTGTGTTCCTCAGAGAATTATTTTAATGGGCATCAGCTGATCCCGAGCCCAAACCCCACACCCTGCAGCCTCAGTTCACATCTTCATTGTCAACTACTTTGTCCTATAATCTAGCTTCAAAATGCCACTTAAGAACGTCTACTTAAGAGGTACAGCTGATGACGATGTGTGTGGACCCTAAGTAATGAATCTATGCAAAGAATTTAGTGACCATGACAAGCTAGCAGGCAGATGACGCTGAGGCACACAGGCCCTTTGGTGCTTCCTTCTGTGTCTATGTGAAAGGCCAGGCTGTCTTTGCAAGGAGGAAATGTCTTCCTAGCATGCTGGAAAATATTCCCATATGATGGCTTTGTTTGTTTTTTCAACTATTTACTCCCTCAATCTACAAAACCTTATGAAACGCTTACTGTGTGCCAAACTCTATAGAACGAAGGGTAGATTAGTGATTTACACACTTCCTACAATTCGAGAGTTTAAAAGTACCAGGAAAGACAGCCTTTGTTTAAAAATGTGCATCATGTTACGGGGAGGAAGCAGGACCCAGCACTGTGAGTAAGAACCGAAGGCAGGTGGACTTCTGCCTGGACTCTCCTGAAGAATGAGTCTAGGTCTTTGTTTTTGGTATCATCAGATCGGAATATATGAAGAGTTAATATGTTGTACGTGTGGTGTTCATGTTGATAAATGAAGCACCTCATCTATTTGATGGGAAAGAGCTGATTCGTCTGCCCTGTCATTTATTAAACAGAACCACCGTGTAGGAAAAGCAACGGGGCTTTTCCTTCATGTAGACGGTGAGTTTTAAGCTGTGGAGACAGTGATGGGAAGCTGGGTAATGAGGCCATCGCAAACAGGTAACAGGACCTTGACACTAGAAAAGTGAAGTGTGGAAAACATGCAACAGATAGATATCAGTGGCATTAACCAGGCCAGGCAAGCTTCTTGTGTTTCTGTCTGGCTGCTGGGCTCTTCCTAATTGTACCAGCCCTATGGTCACTGTTCAACACCTTAGCAGGAATGCAGAGACAAGACTTCGTGCTTGGCTTTGAATTTCAGAGGCAGCAGAAAGAACACGTGGGGCTGTTCGTTCTGTAGATTTCCCAGGTATGTAGGGCATCGTCTGCTGTTTGGAGAGTTGTTCTCTCTCTCCTCCTCCTATGGTTCATCCCCCAGGGTTGATTACTATAGGCTCTCGCCAAGCTGGCTTCTGATAGATACTATTTCTGGGGGTAAGAGGAGAGACACTGGATGCCACTTCCCCCCTATTTCTGATGGCATCTGGTAGACCAGCTGCGTTTCATCCAGGAGTCCTATTCCTAGCAGGCAGCCCCTTCCTCTGGGCCCCCCTTCCTCTGGGCCCCCCTTCCTCCGGGCCCCTCTTCCTCTGGACCCCGCCTGTAGGGAGCATCTAGGCTTTGGGACCCTTGCTGTGCCCTCTCTGTCTTCAGTTCTAGGGTATTAGCTGGTTGCTGCAGCTCTCTAGGCTATCCCCGGGTGAAGCTTACTGGTCCCTGGTGACCGGTCAGTGTCTCCCACATTCCTGCAGCTCCTTCTCCATGCTCCGCTGTCCCAGTTTACCTTAAGCTCTGGTTTCCTGCCTAGATGCTGGACGATCCCCTGGAGTTTTCAGGAGGTCTGATGAGAAGGAGAGAGATGGTGGGGCCTTGACTGTGCGAAGCAGTGGTAGAGGGTGTGTGTGGACCAGGCAGATGTTTCTCTAAGACCCCCATGGTCATTTGAGCAGTCGATCCCAAGAATACCAGAATTCTCATTATCAAATCAAATGTAGACAGGGGAAGGAATCTGGAGTCTTGACTTCATTAGATGTTTGGGTCATCCTTTAAAGAAAAATCTTGCCCCTTACTTGACTTCGCTTTTTCTCCCTATACTTTTCTGAAAGAGAAAAACAATTTCCAGGGGCCAAGGTCCTAAGGTTCAAGCATTTTGTGACCAGAATCTTAAGCAACATGTCTGAATATGTCTGATAAACCCATTTGCCACACCCTCCCCTTCCCTGGGGACGTTCAGTCCAGGCTGAAGTTTGTTGTTCAGCTTCTGGGAGCTGGAGAGGTGGTAGCCTTAGGCCATTAGCTAGCCTTACCTTTGGCAAATGGCAGAGGCTAACCCCTTTGGCCAGCAGCTCAGTGACCTTGTCTGTGCTCCCAGACCCAACTGTTTGTAGAAACCCTACATTAGCTCGTGGTCCTTCCTAAGTCCTCAACCCAAAATGGTGTCTTGGCCTCTTGAGTCACCTCATCATCCAAGCCCTGCCCAGGGTAGCACAAGTACACAGGCATCCCACTCTGCTCCCACCTCAAAACTGCAAAGACTGAATCTGAACTGTCTTGAAGATCATCTGATCCCAAATTTTCTTTTTTTTCTTTTTCTTTTTTTTTTTTTGGTTTTTTTGAGACAAGGTTTCCTGCGTAGTTTTGGTGCCTGTCCTGGATCTCGCTCTGTTGACCAGGCTGGATCTGCCTGGCTCTGCCTCTCGAGTGCTGGGATTAAAGGCGTGTGCCACCACTGCTTGGCTCCAAATTTTCCTTTTGCAGAAAAGGATGTTGAATCCCAGAGGGGATGCTGGCTGCCTGGGAACTCACAGCTCACCTTGCATCTGCTACGTTGTGGTGAATGTTAGCATCTTTTGTGGAGAATCTTTCACTCCTACCTACATAATCACATCTACATTTTTAATGAATTTGTGTCTGAGAGTAGAAGTTACTCCTGAACAGAAGTCTGCTTGTGCCTATGGCTTCATCTCTCCATGCATATTCCTTGTCTAAAAATGTCAAAAATCTATTTTGGGGTTTTGCAGAAGCGATCTTTCCGAACGATACTTGAACTGTTAAATATCATCTCAAATCTCATTTTGGGGGTCTGTAACCTTCTAAAAGCCTGGCACAGGATGGAACTGGATTAAGGTTGAGATTTTCCAGAGGCTTTGCCTCACGTCAGTGAAGTGCTCCTAATCACGCTGTGTCGTTATCCAAACCAGAACGGCTTCCGAGTATCATGCCCTGCTGCCGTTATTTAGACGAACCATGTACCAAGGTCGAGAGAATCATTGACCAGAATTCATGTTATCAAAACGGAGAAGGAAAAACAACCTGCATCCTTCGCTTCATCAGATGTCAGGTTCATCTTGAGAAAGACACTCCCCCTCCCCCTCCTACCTACTGTTGCCTTTTCTCCCTCCAGTTTTCTGAAAGAGCAAATAAATGTGTAGGACTCAGGGTAGGTTTTCTGCTTAGAGTCCTAAGTGACAGGCCTGAAGGCTTGAGAGACACTGGTTCATCCCCATTCTTGCCCTCCCTCAGGAAGAGACTCTTTATTTTGAATACATCCAAGCTCAGGTAGATCATCTGTGAGATTATTTGGCAGGTAAATGTGAAACCAAGATCATCTCTAGTCTATCCCTTCCTTGTGACATTCCAAGAGGCATTAGTGGGGACGCAGGCGGGAAAGTTTCCAGTCTGTGCCTTTGCATGAATTTATTCATCTCCATCAGAATCCTTAAGGAATTACAATAACAGAGATTCATTCATAATTCACAATTTCCATTATCTTCTTTCTACATCTAGTGTGGGGGGTAAAATTTATGGCTTCATTTACATTGTGTTCTATGAATAATAGAAGAAATACAGTAAAGGCCCGTGGAAACGCTCTTGCTGCTGCGGCTCTTGGAAGCACATCTGCATCACAATAGCTTCCTCGCTCAGTGCGGAATCTGCCAGCCTGCAGCTGCGCGGGGAGCATTTCAAAGGGGCCATCCTCATTATACAAAGTCTTCTCTTTCTTTGAACTTCAAAGCAGAAAGGAGGGACCTTAAATGATATGGGGTAGGTGAGTGATGAAATTGTAAGTTCAGGTATAAAATATCGTCAATTAGGAAGATGGGGGAAACAGCCATTCAGTGGAGCAAGCATGTTTGCTTGGAATGCTGGCTGGCAGGCTGGCAGGGACAGATCTGAGCTTAAGATTTCTTTGAGCTTTGGGAGCCTTAAGGATAATCTAGCGCAAAGCCCTCCTTCTGCAGATGGGGAAACCAAGGCACAAAGAAACAGACTCCTTCAACGTTGTATATTAGAGCAGAGAGGGGGCCTGGAGCAGCCAGATCTTCTCTCCAATCGCTTTACCTTTTGTTTTGAACTCAAAGTACCTGGCTTTGTGACAGGGCCAATAAAGCCAGCAGTAATCCTCTTGGTGAGGGATTTTTTTTTTTTTTTCCCAAACCTGGAGCAAAGATGTTGCCAAAGACCACCCCACCCCCCACAAGTAATAATCTTTCTCAATTGAAAATCTGCACTGAAAAAAAATTTGAGATTTGAAGAAAGACATCTGTCATACTTCTATGATGAAGTGAATCTCAATTTTCTTTTCTTAAGGAAGGACAGTAAAATTGATGCAAACCCATTGACGGTCCATTTCTCACCCCGGTGTCTGGAAGGAGCCCTGTCTATCTGCAAAAAATAAAATAAAAAACAAAAAAAAAAAACCCCAAACAAACAAAAAAACAAAATGAAAGCGACTCATGTCTGTGAAGAATGGCCTGCCCCTTGAGTCAGTTTCTTCCCAGTCATCACAGGGAATGGCTGAGGCAAGCCCGGGCCCCCTCATCACAAAGGCTCAGGGTGGTGTTATTCAAAAGATTAGATAAGATTTTTTTTTTATGTGCCTTTGCTTACAGTTTGTGGTGGATCATGAAGAGTGATTTCTCAAGCCGTTCTGTCCATCACTTCCTTTCCTGCTTCTGCTACATATTTTTGGGAGAAGAAAAAAAATCATGGGGAAAAAAATCATCCTATGTGAAGGTTTTAGAAAGGGTCTCTAGTTTTCTACAGAAGGCTCGCAGAGCATGTTCCGACTGTAATTTTATTAAACTGACTCAGATACCAAGTTAGTGTGGAGGCCTTTTGTAGCTGGAAAGGGCAACCAATATTAGTAGGCGAAATGCATACAGATTCAACAGCTCTGTGCTTCATGGGCACACATTCTCTGTGATCCAACAGATCTAATACATTTAGTCATGCACAATAAAAATCAAACAAAAGAATCAACCATCAGCCTTTCACTGTCCCGCCTTCCCACCCCAAGCTTTAAGGGATTCCTCTGGTTAAGCACAGCAAAACAGAACACAGTGTTTTCTCCCCCCACCAACGAATGGGAAAACTCAATGCACATTTACTATGGTGAAGAGAGAGAAGAGAGAAAGAGAAGAGAGAGAAAGAGCTCACTGCTTTGTTTACTCTTGTGTGCACTCTGTATTCTGAGAAGTGTGAAAAGACAAGCTGACTTTGTTGCAGAGAGAGTTCTAGTAGGGTGTGTACCGAGACACACACATTAAGCTAACAACAACACAGCTGAATTTCTATAGTTTATAAAGTAACCCAGACAATATACTAGCCAGTTCAAGAGTCTGCTCAGGAGACCAAGATTAGCCTGAGTGAGGGAGTCTTTAAGTTCCATGAACCACTGCTTCCCCAGGTTTTTTTTTTTTTTTAAATACATCAGCTTGTTATTCATTCAGTTACAAGAGCTGTTTATTAAGCTTCAGATGAAGGCTAGACTTTTGATCCTAACTGATGAGACTTGAGTATTTAAGAACCTGATGATTCTCTCTGCTCATAACTTAATAAACAAACAAACAAACCTGCTGTACTATAATGGGATGGGGGGGCAGGGTTGATGTGGAACTAAATTTATGCGTATTTTATTTCTGGACTCTGGTTCTTTTTTATTGTCTGGATATAGATTTGTTTGTTGAATTCTTTGATACTTCTGAGAGAGCATTGGGTAAAATAAAGCTATATTCCTTATTTTAGAGAGAGCAAAGAAAGAGTTTCCATGTTGTGGAATGATGCAAACTTTAGTTTTTTCTGGGTTATTTCATTTTTTATCTTTTTGTGATACTGAGAATTAGAACCAGGGTCTTGTGAACATCAGGCAGAATGTGTGCCTAATGACTGAGTCTGAGTAGCATTCCATACCTCCCCTCCTCACTCCCCCCCCCCCACTCCGTCCTTCCCTTCCTCTGAAAAATGGCCCCACTGTATTACACAGGCAGGCCTTGAACCTAATCTTCCTGCTTCAGCCTGAAATAGCTGAGATTATAGTCCCAAATATAACCTGTTGAGTCCATAGAATGTTACTTGTATGCATGTTTTCAGGGCTGACCCTTTGGCACTGGACAACCAATTGGTGTGCTCTTCTCTGGGGAGGGCCACCACTCTCACACCAAGCTTTTCTCAGCTGTCTATAGTTCTTTGGGTAGGGTTGAGGCCTCCTGTCCTCTTTGTTCAGCTCACATGTGGGCAGTCACGTTTGTGGGACTCTATGGGTGTAGCTTCTGTGTGAGGCGACACAATCTCACAGCAAACTCCCCAATTCTCTGGCTCTCACAATCTTATCTTTTCACCCCCTCTTCTGCAATGTTCCTTGAGCCTTAGGTGTGAGGGTGTTTTGTGGATATGTCCATTCCAGCCCCCATTTTAAACTTCTTATTGAAGTATTCCACACCAACAGATAAGTTCACATGAGGTGAGTCTTCAGTTTGCTAAAGCTCTACAAGGCTGAATGTGGCCATACCTTAACTGCTCGTATTGAGAAACTATTTCTAGAACCTTAGACCCACATATTTCCTCCCTCCAGCCACTGTCTCCATAAGGGAAAAATTACCATGTCCTTGAGCAGCACTGGATACCTTCTACGTATGTATTTTACCTGTGTCTACTTGATCATGTTCATGTTCTTCCACTCAAGTCTATGTTCCGTCAAAGTTCTTACATGGAGCTGGTGACACACACCTTCAATCCTAGCACTTAGGAGGCAGGCAGATCTTGAGATCAAGGTAAGCCTAGTTTATAGTGAGTTCCAGCAGGCCAGCTAAAGCTGCAATCAGACTCTGTCTCAAAGAAGAAGAAGAGGAGGGGGAGGAGGAAGAGGAGGGAGAAAAATTCTTACATGTGGTAGATCCTTATTCTCACCACTCAGTGATCTTCTACAGTGTGAATATGGTTTATCTATTTAGACATGGATGGGGATTTTGAGTAGTTTCTTGGAGTGCTATGGATATTGATGCTATGAATATTCTAGAAAATTCTTGCACTTACTGTTGTGAATGAAACCATAACAAACAAACAACAAGGAGAGTGTGTTATTTTTCATATTTCTGTGAATTTTCTTGTTGATTCTGTGTGGACCCATGATGCAACTGTACTCAGCTAGAATGAGAGATTCAAGATGGTCTTATATTTGGCTGGTTTCATTGGCATTCAGTGGAGGCAACTAGCGTCTCTTCCACATGTTCTTATTTCCTGGTAGACTAGACAAGCTTTTCCTCATGGTAGTCTCAGGGTAGTGTTTCAAAGGGAGTAAGCAAAAGCTTTAAGACACACTGATGTCAGACTCTGGAATCAGACCCACAACATGTGGCTAGCCCAAATTCAGAGTGTAGGAAACAGGCAACATCTTTGGACGGGAAGAGCTGTTACACACCATGGCTATGTTTTATTTTCATTTATTTTTTAAATTTATTTAACTTTTTTTTAAAAAATGTGCATTGGTGTCAGATCCCCTGGAACTGGAGTTACAGACAGTTGTGAGCTGCCATGTGGGTGCTGGGAATTGAATCCGTGTCCTCTGGAAGAATAGCCAGTGCTCTTAATGGCTGGGCCATCTCTCCAGTCCTGTGGCTATGTTTTAAACACAGTAACAATGTCTTCTGGTGACTATTTTGACCCTTCTATTGGGATTACACTCTGGAGTGGCTTGCTGGGTCATAGGCTAGTAGATATTGTGAAATAATTTTCTGCAGTGATTGTTCAATCTTTATTCCCACAAGCATGTCTGAGAGTCAGATCTGCCACATCTTTGCCAACATTTGGTGTTTTAAAAGGTGTCTTATTTAAGAATGAACCAGTGTGATGGCACAAACAAGGAATCAGCTGACCTTGATACACAAATCTAAACTTTATTTTCCAAGTGTATCTTGTATGTGATAAAACAAAACCACAACAAAAACCAAAACAAGATCCCCAAACTCCCCTAAATCTCTATCCTCCCCAGTTACTGGGGAAGTAGATGCTGGACAATTTCAACCCCTCTTTGAGCCTGTAGTCTATGAACATAATTTAGTTAAAAAAGGTCTTTCATCAAGAACCCATGACCAGGGAGCTCAAAGCCTCCTAATTCTACTTTGCTAAATGGACACAGTATCAAACTGCCTTCAGAGTGTGTATCTCTGTCTCCATAGATCAGAGCAGCTGCAAGTTCTCATCAGCAGAGCTTCTTTTTGCAGCAGATAGCAGTTAATAGAGAGACTCGCAGCTGGTCAAATTGTAGAGGACAAGTGTCTGTGGAGTGTTCAGATATAGATGGGACATCAACATCATACCACCTCCTCACAAGGTTCAGAGGACATTGTGGAAGAGGGACAGAGAGAGACTGTAAGAGCCAGAGATGAGGGAGGCCCAGAGAGAAATGGTGTATTCTGGACACAGCAGAACGTTTACACTCATAACATCATGGTTTGTTGCCTGCACAAGACCTGTACAAGATCAAGCCAGTAAACATTCTAGCATGGATGAAGGGGGGACACATGAGACTCTGCCCTCTAGGTGAGGAGCTAGCTATAGCTGATGATTAATAGGAGATGGATAACCAATTCTCTTTAGGAATGTGGCCCCTGGTAGGCAGGTAGTGCTCCTATGGATGGTCCCATATCCATTGTTTATGGACAGCACTAATGGGTCTTGGTGTGTTATTAAAACCAAAAGAAGGTACCCAAAGTTGGGAGAAGGATGTGGAGGTGGTGGAGATCTGGGAAGAGTTGGAGTGGAAGAGTAAATGGATAAGAAAAATATAGATGTAATCTCAATGGGATTTTCAGGGACAGAGAAGAGTGAAGCCATGTCATTTGCAGAAAATGGATGCAACTGGATGGAGATAATGATACTAAATGAACTAAGTCAGTGTCAGAAAGACAAATACGTTTTCTCTCATTCATGTTTCCAAGACTTTGTACAGTTACATGGAACATGTGTTACATATAAGATGGAAGTGTTCAGGGAAACAAAGTGGTAAACAGGAAGGAGGGAGAGAAAAAGGAGGAGAAGGAGAGAATACGCTCGACATACCAGATACATATACATAGTTAAACATAAGATAATTCTTTTAAGCTTTATTTTTATGAATATGGATGTTTTGCCTGCATGTATGTCTGTGCACCACATGCATGCAGTGCCCAAGGAGGCCAGAAGAGGCCATGGGATCATCTGGAACTGGTGTTATAGACATTCGTGAGTTTATGTGGGTGCTGGGAACTGAACCTGGGTCTTCCTGGAAAAGCAGTTGGTATTCTTAACTGTTGAGCAGTTTTTCCAACCCCTCAAATACAAATTTTAAAAAGGTATATTCAGACTAAAGCACTTGTAATCCACCTGTCCATATGTGTAGCCCGGGTTGAATATTGGCCCATGGACTCTGCTGTTTGGAAAAATATGAAGCACAGCCTTAAGGTCAGGAGCCTTTGCCTGAGGCTTCACCAGCCTGTCTGTCGGCCTGTGTGGTTTCAGTGGAGCCTGTGTGCCTGCTGGTGTCTACCTGCTTACCAGCCTTTGCCTGGAGTAAAGTGTATTATTAGCCTGTGAGTCTTTATATTCTCTCCAGCCACCCATACATCTGTGACCCTTCCTTCCCTGCTGTTGGGGCTTGGACTTCAGACTGTGTTTCCTTCTAGGCCCACACTCTTTTTCTGTGCCACATATAAGTATGGAGATGAAAAAATAAGGTCCTGGAGCCCCATGGACCTCATCTGAAATTGAAGGGGTGCCTCTGTTCATTGTGGTTCCCTGGGAAACTCTCCTCCAGGTGCTTTCTACAGCTGTGAAATGGGCATGCGTATTGTACTTTTTCTAGAGGAAGATTGTATTCATGTCACGTATAATTCTCAGAGGCCTTCTTTACACCCGAGAAACAAACCCATGCCTTGAACTTAGTTCTATTGCCTCCTAAACTTCATGAAAAGGATAGTTTAAGAGGGGTAGGTGGTGGTTGTTTGTTTTTTGTTTTTTGGTGTGTGTGTGTGTGTGTGTGTGTGTGTGTGTGTGTGTGTGTGTGTGTGTTTGAGGGGATGGGAGAGAAGACAGCAAAGATATATGGGAGAGAAGACAGCAAAGAGGGGAGCAAGGAATAGACGAGCAGGACAGCAAATGCTGCAGTATGGAACCCTCACCCTGGAGGCATAAAATACAAATCCAGGGCTCAGGGCAAAATGAGATAAAGTAGTGGTCACAGCCCAGGAGGACTTACTGAACATATTTAAGAACAATCACAAAGCAGGGCATGGTGGCACATATATGTCATCCCAGCACTCAGGGGGCAGAGCCAAGGAGATTGAGAATTCCAGGCCAGTATGGGCTGTAGAGTAAGACTTTGCCTCATACCTCCAAACTAGACCAAAGTAGAACTGACCAACAAGAAGAAGGACTCTAGGTCCCTTTTCTTTCCATGGCCACAGCTGGCAACCACCTCTCTTCATACTAATGAAGATCTAGGAGCTTACCCTTCAGTGAGGTTCAGCAGAGGCTATCTAGATTGGGGAACCCCGTCATTCTTGAATGCAGGGTCACTATATTAGTTTGCTTTTTATTGTGATAAACACAATGACTGAAAGTAACCTGGGGAGGAAAGGGTTTATTTGGCTCACAGGTCCTGATCATAGTCCATCATGAAGGGAAGTCAGGGCAGGAACTGAAGCTGGACCAGAGGCAGGAACCATGTAGGGAAGCTACTGGCTTGTTCTCAATGGTTTGCTCAGCTTGCTTTGTTGTTACTAAGAGGATCTAGCAGATGCTATAACAGGCTGCTCAGTCTTCTGTCAGAGATCAGGCCTCAGTTTCAGTTTCCTGAGACTGAACAAGCAGTTTCTAAAAGAGCCAGGAACAAAGGACAATCAATCTTCAATACCCCCGGCAGCAAGGACTAGTAGGCCTGGTATGTGCAGTATCAGGCCTGAGCCACAACAGCTCAAGGTAATAACCAAATAAGGACAAAGCCTGGGACTTGTCCAGGCCTGCCCCAAAATGAAAACAAAACAAAACAAAACAAAACAAAACAAACTATAGCTCTGGCCAACCCCTGCTAGTCCTAGCCAATTAGAATGTACTAATATGATTGCCACTTGCTTAAGC
Organism: Peromyscus melanophrys; assembly: GCA_902168415.1. NCBI lineage: Eukaryota > Metazoa > Chordata > Mammalia > Rodentia > Cricetidae > Peromyscus > Peromyscus melanophrys. The sequence continues at coordinate 45,277 of CABHPR010155964.1, forward strand.
CAATCATATCTGAAATGACCTAACTGCCCTAGGAACTCCCCTTAGCTATGCTTAAAAGGAGCCTGTGAGCGCCTCTTAGGGTCATTGACATTTTGCCTTTGTATGGGATGGACAGCCCCAGCATGCTGGTAATAAATGCTCTTGTTGATTGCATACATGGATAGTGGTCTTTTATGGAACTTTTCCAGGACCCTAACAGTTATATTCTAGGACTACCTGCCCAGGAGTGGTACTAGCCACAGTGAGACAGCCCCTCCCACATAACCATCAATCAAGAAAATAATCCATAGAAACACCCACAGGCCAATCTGATGGAAGCACTGTCTCAGGAGAGGTTCCCTCCTCCTACTGTGAATGTAGTTTGTTTCAACATGACAAAAATTAAGCAGCCCTGTCATCCTACTGAAAACAGAGGATGTGAAGAATGTGTACCGAGTTCATTCAGCCTCTAAAGTGATGCTCAGGCCCTTGTATTTCCTGGGGGTCTAGGATAGGAGGTTTCTCTGGGGACTCTGCTCTGATCTGTGTATATTGGATAAGGGAAGTGTTCAGCCAGGTCAGGTGAAGTTCACAATTAGTATCTGCCTCTGGAGCTGCCAATCTGGTTTTCTTCTCTTTTTACCTTTTCTACTTTCTTTCTTTCTATCCCCTCTTCTTTCTTCCTGTCCTCTCTCCCTGTCTGCTCTCTCTCTGCTTTCCTCCCTCCCTCCCTCCCTCTCTCCCTCCCTCCCTCCCTCCCTTTCTTGCTCCCTCCCTCCCTTCCTTTCTTCCTTCTTTCTGACAAGGTCTCATTCTATAGCACAGACTAGCCTCAAACTCACAGGAGTCCTTCTGTCTCGGCCTCCTTAGTGCTAGAATTAGAGCTATAAGCTACAACACACAGCTGTCTTTACACTCCTTTCAAAAGACATTAAAATTTTTTTATATGTATGAGTGTTTTGCCTGTGTGTGTGTATGTGTATCATGTGTGTGCCTAGTGCCCTTGAGGCAGTCAGAGGAAGGTGTAACTCCCTGGAACTGGAGTTACAGAAGGTTGTGAGTCATCATGTGGGTACTGGGATCTGAACCTGTGTCATCCACAAGAGCAGTAAATGCTCTTAAATGCTGATCCACCTCTTCGTGTTCTTATACTCCTAAATACAGCAGGCAACTCTACTGTCATACTTAATAGAAATCTTAATGGACAGCTAGAAATAAAAATGAATAACAAAGTCAGGTGGTGGTCCCAGCACTTGGGAGGTAGAGGCAGGTGGATCTCTTTGAGTTCGAGGCCAGCCTGGTCTACACAGTGAGTTCCAGGATGGCCAGGAATACACACAGAGAAACCCTGTCCTGAGAAACAAAAAACAAAAACAAACAAACAAACAGAACAACAACAAAAGACCAATGTGGTAAAAAAACGGAAACAATGCAAAAGGAAAATAAATCCTGATTGCTGTTCCATCTCCAACTCCAGAACAGGGGAGTTTTATAAAGGAGACATGTAGGAAATAGAATTCCAATAATTACAAATGGAATGTAGATGATGACTTGTAGACAGGAGTCAGTTGAATAAAGAATAGGCCAAATCAATCTCCTAGAAGGTAGAGGTAAAAAGGCAAAGAGATAGAAAGTAAGACCACTTAGACTCTGTGGTGGTTTGGGTGAGAAATGCCCGCCACAAGCTCATGTGTTTCAACAGTTGGTCCACAACACTGGGGCATGACTTTGGATGTTTGTAGTCTAGCCGCATTTCTGTTTGACTCTGTGTCATGCTTGAGGTGGAGGATGTAAGCTCTTGGCTGCCTTTTCTCTCTTCCAGGACGGGCTCTCATCCCTCTGGAAACATAAGCTAAACTAAACCCTTCCATCTATAAGTTGCCTTGGTTATGGTATTTTATCACAACAACAGATAAGTCATTAACAGAGAGGTTCAGTTTGGGACATCCAAGGTCTGGACAGTGGGCTTTCCAGAACGAGAAACAATCTCTTAGAATCAAAGGGCAAATCCCCAGAAAGCAAAACTCCCTGAGTTCTCCATACAGCTATGATAAATACACAATTCTTGCAGGTCTCAGTGGGGAGAGAGGAGAAGGAGGGGCCAGGAAGCGGAATGGTTTCAGCCTTCTCCATAGCCTGCTGGATGTGGGACGACACTAGAGAAATGCCTTCAAAATTGAAAGAGAAATGGGTATCACTTGGAAGTGTATCCACAGGCAAACTGTCAATCAAATAAGGGATGGACAAGCATGATATGACAGAATTTCTGGTAAGTGGAGATGCTAAGACATGTCACTAACAGCTACGTAAGGTATATGCCCCAAATAGGGGAGCTTCCTTTCTTTGGGCCGCCTTTAATTTTGTTTCTTTTGCTATAAGGAAGTTTCCAGATGTCTATATGATAAAACTTATCAAAACCTTTTGTTGTTATTGTTTTACTGTCCTCATTTTTTTTTTGCCTCAAACAATATTTTAAAACGTTTATTCATGTCCAGTACTTAGAAAGGAAATGTGAGGGCTGAATAAAGATGTTTTAGGTTAAAAAAAATTCATTCTCTAGAAGCTACTTAAGGATGTGTTCCATCCAAAAGAGGGGAGGATTTGACAAGGAAGAAGAGAGGGGATTCAGGAAAGAGGAGCCCCAACACGAGGGGGAAGTCAACGAATCAACTCTGGCACCAACCAGAGCCTTCTAGGGGATTTCTCCAAGAAAAGCTGGCTAGATAGCTGAGCAGCTAATGTCTTGAAAAGAGATTTAGACAAAAGGCAGAAAGTTTAAAGTTGCATTAGTGATAAGTTCCCAGGAGGGGGAAAAAAACAGAGAGAAAATAAGGTCATTATCTCTAGGGGAACCAAAACTACACAGGAGAGAAACCAGCCATTATTAGCTTATTAATGCATATACAGTCAAAATGTCAACATTGAATATTGATCTGAGAAAATTAAAAATGGTTTTATTGAGAAGAGTGTGTGGGAATAAGGGTATTTGGTGAGGCAATGGGAAGGAAAAGAAGTCCTGTTGTCACTGGAAGTGGAGGAGGTCAACACATAATGTTCAGAAGGAGACATTGAAGACACCATAGGAAGTACGCTGTTTAGAGATGTGCAGATCAATACCAGTGTTTTCTCTTTGGAGCTCTGTGAGTCATGGTTACTGAGAAGATGACAGTGGGGCAAAGAATAGCAGTTGCTGAGTGTCATGTGATCTTGTACAACTCTTCAACTCTTTAAATAGATGCCTTTGTATATTTGATAATTATATCTTAAAAAATTAAAGATAGCTTTAGTAGAGTACCTGTTGTGTCTTGAGGACTCATAATTAGTTTTTATTATTACTTTTATTATCTCTAGTGTGCTGAAATGGGGCAGGTGTGGAAAGAAGTGAGGGGAATCTTTCTTTAAAAATTATTATTATTATTATTATTATTATTATTATTATTATTATTATTATTATTATATGGGGGCACCCAGGTGACATCTTTCAGGAGTTGCTCCTCTCCTTCCTCGATGGGATCCTAGGATCAAATTCAGGTCATCAAGCTTTTGTGGCATTTCCCAGGCTCAGGGAACCCTTTCTGGATGTAACACAACTCAAGCTGTTAGCTCAAAATCATTTTCTGGGTGAATGCCTAGAGGCCTTTGCTCTCTTGAGAATTAAGAAGGATAAAACCTAGTCTTCTACACCAACTGTCCACACCATGTTTGGGATATCACACTTCATTTTTTTTATTGACTCTGTTTACCCTTCAAACCACGGTGTTGGAAAACAGTCCAAGTATGGAGTCATGTGAGAATTCTGAGTGCTCATGAGAAAACTCCAAGAAACAGACAAGAGTCTTATGACTTCAGTTTCTTCAAAACACAGAATTGTTCTTGGAATGCGTTTTCATGCCCCTCCTAGGTGTAGCGGATAGGAGTGAGTTCTTCAGCTGTTGATATTCAAATGTGTCAAAAATAGGTTTTTGCCACATGTGGCTTGTCCTTATGATTGTACACAGGTGGCTCTTCCTAACCCTCAGAGTATAAACTGTCTTATGCTCTGACTAAAGTTGGCTATTGCATGAGACATTAGTCCACCTTAGTTTTAGACCCTGTTCTCCCAGGTTCATGCTGCCAACTAAAGCTGTAACCACCACTGACACTTAGGATTGTCTTCACTAGACAGTTGTGAAATGGTCTTGGAAGGGTTAACATCATTCCCCATCACACAGTAAGAGAGAAGTAAGGCTGGGAGTGGAGCCCAGCTTTGAAGCCTAAGTCCATGCTCCTCCCTCATCCTCTCCACCCCCAGCAGCACAGAGCACACAGGCAGAATCCTGAATGACAGCCTCACAATGGAGTCCTGCAGAAAGTCCGGATGTGCAGAGGACTGGCAAGGTCCAGCTACATCTGTGCGGTCTTGCCCATGAACAGAGCCTTGGGCCGGTTCCCTGGTTACAGACCAGGAGTCTGCCCGTCTGTTCTTGGCTTTGCAGTGGTCCAGCCTCAACAGTTTAGCATCACAGAACCAACGTGCTGTTTGTTTTACCTCACAGATCCCCCACAACGGGACAATTGGTTCTTCTTTTACCCTGGTAAGATGGGTGAGGACTGAGGGTGAACGGAATCTTCATCCTGCTCAGAACGAAGCCAGCAACTTGAGCGAAAGGATGTCACAGGGCAGGAAAGTAAGGCTCTAAAAACCACGGAGCTATTTTTGCCTTACCTTTGTCCTGCTGGCCAGAACCTCTTCACTTCACCTCTGTCCCGATAGTCTGGAACCTGCACAGACTAGAAGATCTAGGGGTCCCTGGAGCTGTACAAGCTTGGATGCCTATTGTATTTATGCTTTGTGTATATTGCACATTGTTATTGTTTGTTTGTTTGAGATTGAGTCTTGATACGCAGCCCAAGTTGGCCCCAAACTCACAATCCTCCTGCTTCAGCATCCATTCCAGCTTCCTTCTGAGTTTATAGGTGTGACGCACCCTCCCTGCATTTAAACGTGTTGTTTGGTGTGGGCCCTCCTTCCTGCTTCCTTTGTGTGTCCTTTCCACCTTTAGATCCAGCCCTGCACATGGTGCCAGCTCTTCTCAAGGATATGAGCACTCTCAGCGAGTATATTTTTATTGTGAAGACATCTGCACCTTCTTGCCAGCCAAAAACAACATATGGAAACGTTTCCCACATTTTCACCAGGGGGCACTCACTCCTTTTCCATGGATGGCTAGAGAGGCTTTTTTGGAAGTATTTGCTAGCCAAAATAGAATCTTTTTTTGTAGGCACAGTGACTGTTGGTTTGAAACAGCTCTGTCCTAAAGTGATTTCTTTGTAGCTAAACAGTGTTTCTGTTTGAAAGATGACTGGACTCTAGGACGCTTTCTTGGTAAATGTTTGGGGCCCAGCTTGCACACTGCCAGGAAAACGTTTGGGTCTAAATGCTGCCTTATTCTCCCATGAAGATGAACAAAGCCAGGAAGACTTGGAAACGACAATCTGCATGCCTAATTTGTAGGTACATTTTTAAAAAATAGCTGCAGCCCAACCAGTCAAAGCAGGGTTTGAAGATCCTCTCTGTAGAGATTACCCTGTACCCATCCCCATGATGCATCCTCATGGATAAGTGGAGGGTCGTGGGGAAATGTGTTTTCTCAAGTATAAATTCTTCCAAATGGAAAGACATTTGTTTACTATCATATCAGTCTATTAGCTGTGAAAAATGACATACTCTTTGTCAAAGGATCCGTGTAGTCAGCCAAGCAATATAGCAATGCATGGAGGGAGGGAGTTACTTCTGTTAAAGATGGATCATGTTTGAGACTTGCTAAAAAAAATTGTGGATCTCTGATCCCTTTTAATTAATTCATTAATTTTGGTTTTTTGAGACAGGGTTTTTTTTTTGCATAGCCCTGGTGGTCCTGGAACTTGCTATGTAGACCAGGCTAGCCTTCAACTTACCACCTGCCTCTGCCTCTCGAGTGCTGGCTGGGATTGAAGGCATGCACTACCACTGCCTGGTGCTCTGAACCCTTTTAAATGAGCATTGTATTATAACTACAGAGAAATATAAAGACTCAAATGTACAGAATGGAGAATGGGGGGGGATTGGTTTCTCTTATCCTATTGGAGTCTTGGCATACAGGGTATTTGATCTGCCAAAGAGTCATCAGTCAATCAATCAATCGATCAGTCAGTCATCAAAGGGATAGATTAAAATGGCTGTGTCCATAAGCATCGCTTGTCCCTGAGTCTGGAGAGGGAATGATATCATGGAGAAGAACAAAAGTTTTGGCATAAAATCAATCTGGATTCAAATCTTGGCTCCATCACTTATCTCTACAATCTTGGGAAATTTAACCTCTTGAGCCGTAAGTTTTCTGACATGTAAAGTAGAGGGAATTGTATTATCTACTTAATGGACCTGATGTGAGGATTAAGACTGTAACCCAAGTAAAGTTTCTGTTGCATAAAAACAATGAGTTGTGCTAGGTGTTACCATGATCTTATTAATAAATCAACCCCATTCCAAATGCTTGCTGTTATATAACAAGGAAATAATCACATGGGTCGAAGTAATTTATTACTTGGCTTTTTTCCCCCTTCAATTAACTTTAGTAGCCAGCTATGGTAGCGCTAATTAGTTATTTAAAAAACAACAGCTGTCTGAGTGAGTTTACTGTCATAAAAACACAGAGCTGGGAAGACTAACAGATTCATTTCATCCAAACCTCTTTTAACACGAAGGGAATCCTTTAAAAAACATCTTTAAAATAAAGTCAATTTATCCACATGGCCATAAATAGAGCATGTGGCCAAATAACGACGGTATGTGATTGATGCCATGCTTTACATCCCAGCCCTTCTCACAAACCAGTGCTTCCCCATGATCAAGGAGAGATTTCTTTTTATTTTCTGTATTCCAGCAGACTGGTTAGTTTATTTTCATTACTTCCTGTAGATGTCTGAAGCATTTTAGAGAATCTTCTAATCCAGCTTTCAATGAAAAATTAAAAATACTATCCAGAGTGATACATAGATTTAATCCAATCCTTATAAAAATGCCAAGGGTACTACTTCCAGAAATAAACAAGCCTAAAATTCATAGGGAAATACATGCACGTGCGTGTACACACACACACACACACACACACACACACACACACACACACACTCTCTCTCTCTCTCTCTCCAGACCAACCAAAGCAATACTGAGAAAGGAAACTGAAGTTGAATGCATCACATTTCTTGACCTAAAATTATAATACCAAGTTATACTACTTAAAATAACAGGGCACGCTGGGCGGTGGTGGCGCACGCCTTTAATCCCAGCACTTGGGAGGCAGAGGCAGGTGGATCTCTGTGAGTTCGAGGCCAGCCTGGGCTACCAAGTGAGTTCCAGGAAAGGCGCAAAGCTACACAGAGAAACCCTGTCTCGAAAAAACCAAAAAAACAAAACAAAACAAAAAAAAACCCAGGGCACTTAGCCTACCCAACCTTAAGATATGCTACGGAGCCATGGTAGTAAAAACAGCATGGTACTGTCATGAAAATAGATGTGTAGATCAATGTAAGAGAGCAGAGGACCCAGATGTAAGCCCACACAATTATAGTCACCTGATTTTGACAAAGACGACAAAAAAATACCCGCCAGAGCAAAGACAGCATCTTTAACCAACAATGCTGGGAAAAATGGAAGTGGAACACGTAGAAGAATTAGACCAGATCCTCATTCTCCCCCCTGGCAAAAAAATCAATTCCAAATGGACCCAGAACTTGAGCGTAAAAGCCTGAACGCTGAATAATGGTAGAGGATAAGGTAAGAAATATGCTCCAAGAAGAAAGTGGCATAGGTACGGACTTCCCAAATGGGGACCTGGTTGCTCAGGACACAAGGTCAACGGTTGACAAATGGGGCTTCATAGAATTAAAACACATCTGTACGGTAAAGGAAACAGCTGTATGAAAAGGCAAACAACAAGACAGGGGGAAATCTTTGTCAGCTCTGCATCTGGCAGAGGCTTGATGTCCAAAGCATACGCAGGACTCAGAAAACTAAACCCAAGGAAATAAATACCCAATTTAAAAAACGGGCTTTGGAATCGAACAGAAAATTCTCAAAAGAAGAAATATAAATGGCTGGGAAATACTTTAAAAAGTGTTCAAAATATCGATCTGTTCCTGGTGAATGAGCTGGCTTTTTGGAACCTATTCCCCATGGTGGGATGCCTCTGCTCACCCTTGATGATGCGGTGAGAAACCTGGTCCTGCCTCAACTTGAGATGCCATGCTTTGTGGATTCCCATGGGAGGCCTTACCCTTTCTGAGGAGTGGATGGGGTGGTGGTGTTGGAAAGGAGGTGGGGAGAGGGAACCGGAGGAGAGAAGGGAGCGAAAACTGTGGTTGGTATGTAAAATAAATTTAAAAAAATTAATAATAAAAAATGTTCAAAATATCATTCTTCAGCAAGCAAATGCAAACTAAAACTATTTTGGAAATCACCCCTGTCAGAATGGTTATCACTACCATCAAGAAAATAACTGACAATGAATGCTGGCACTGATGTGGGGAATGGGGAGCCCTTATACACTTCTGATGGGAGTGTAAACATATGACCACTGCGGAAATCATGTGGCTGTTTCTCAATAACCTGGAGAGCTACCACATGACCCAGCTACACCACTCCTGGGCAGATCCCCAGAGGACTCCATCTCACTACAGACACACTTGTTCACTGTGGCTCCATTCACAACAGCCGAGAAATGGAATCCGTCTAGATGTCAATCAACTGATTCATCGGCAGAGAATTATAGTCATTTGTAAAGAAAAATGAGAGTATGAAATCTGCAGGTGAATGAATGGACTTAGAAAACATACTAAGGGGAGCCAGGCCCAGAAAGACAAGCACTGCACATTCTCTCTCATATGTGGACCTAGCTTTGAAGTTTTAATTTATATGTTAAATTTATGTGTAGAGGCCACAGAGCTACAAAGGGGGTATAATGGAGAGCAGCCTGAGCAGTGTGTGTGTTGGGGTGTATACTGGGAGTGGGAAGGTTTAAGTAGGGATGGGGCGAAGAAGAGGAGGGACGTGTGTGGAAGAGTTTATGAAAATGAAGGGTGTAAAAAATATGGAAACTTACTATTTTATAAACCAATTGAAAATTACATTTTTAAAAAAGAAGTGATTGAAAGGAGGTACCCTGCAAGGCTGGATAGTGGTGTGTCTAGAAGCCGTGGGTTGTTAAACAAAAATTCCAGTGCCAGCAGTGGGATACTTCCCACACAATCAGGGAGTCATCAGAAGTTCTTAAAACAATATAAGCCTTTGCCATTCCTCTTGGTTGTCCATAGAACTAGGTGATAAGACCCAATTGCTGAAGATACCCCACACTGTGGTTGCGAGATGTAGAGAGACCGAGCTGGAACTGAATTGGAAGTTTTCTCCCTGTGTGCTAGTTTCTGCAATACCAGAAGGTGGGATGCAGGATGCTAGGGAACAGAGACATCAGTGGTCTTACCCCACTGTAAACCCTATGAACTACAAAAACAACCTGCCAAGCAAGATGTGCATAGTGGCATGATTGTTTTTCATAAAACACAAAAATCCTATATGAATCAAATCCACAGGAGGGACTCATACCTGGTGTTGTAAACCCAGTCAAAACCCATGGCCCAGCAGGGCAGAGGTTCTAGGGGAAGAATATACTACTATTGCTTTGCTAAGTGGACATGGTTTCAAATTACCTTCTAGATATTGATGTTTATACTCATAGATCAGTACTGTTCTCAGCCCTGCTCAGAGAAGCTCCTGTTTGCAGTGAGCACTGGTTAAGGCAGAGACTTAAAATTGGTCAAATGCTGATGATAAGTGACTTTTGAGTGCTTGTCCCTGTTAGGTCTCAGAAACCGGGGACAAAATGGTTAATTGAGGTGCCTATTAACATATCTAAGTGGATGCTGGCCCACTCTCCCAGCATCCCTCAGCACCTGTGGCTCCTCCCAGCTCTCTCAGCATCACTCAGCACCTGTGGCTCCTCCCATCATCCGTTCCCCTTCTCTAAACCTCTCCCTCCCAGGGGCTGGGCTTCCACTTCCCTTCTTATAGCCTGATCTCTATATAACAGCCATTTTGGCTCAGCAGCTCTCTGGGTCTCTTGGCCTGGGCCACCTCTCTTGGTCAGAGGCTCCTTTCTTCTCTCCCTTCCCTTCTTTCCTCTCACGGTCCTGTTCGGTCTGATGGGCATATTCAGCCTGATCTCTTCTCTCTGTCAGCTCTCTCCTATACATCCACAATAAAAATGTTCTCTGTACTGTAGGAATAGTCATATCCTCCACCTTTTTATTTCATTTTTTTCATTCATTCCTCCAAATGGAACATCTTTGTCAGTTCTCCAAGGCTCAGAGAACATCGTGGATGAGTGGGTAGAAGAAATGTAAGAGCTGAAGGATGGGATAGAACACTGGGAAGTGCTGGCTCATGGATGTGTCTGTTGCACCCATGAACTCACAGCGGCAGTGGTTGCCTGCATAAGACCTGAGCAAGGCAGGTACCATCAATATTCCATTATTGACAAGAGAAGGACTCATAAAGACCCTCCCCTCTCAGATGATGTGGTGGTTTGAATAGGAATGGCCCTCATAGACTCATGTGTTTGGATGCTTGTCCCATAGGGAGTGGCACTATCAGGAGGTGTGCCCTTGTTGCATGAAGTGTGTCACTGTGGAGGCAGGGTCTGAGGTCTCATATGCTCAAGCTATGCCCAGTGTGGTATACAGTCTCTGTCTGCTGTCTGTGGATCAAGACTAGAACTCTCAGCTCCTTCTCCAGCACCATATCTGCCTACATGCTGCCATGTCCCACCATAATGATAATGGACTAAACCTCTGAAATGTAAGTCAGCCCCAGTTAAATGCTTTCCTTTATAAGACTTGTCATGAGGGGCTGGAGCGATGGTTCAGAGGTTAAGAGCACAGGCTGCTCTGCTAGAGGTCCTGAGTTCAATTCCCAATAACCACATGGTGACTCACAACCATATATAATGAGATCTGGTGCCCTCTTCTGGCATACAGGCATACATGCAGAAGGAACACTATACACATAATAAATAAATCTTAAAAAAATAAAAAAAAAAGAGTTGCTGTGGTCATTGTGTCTCTTTATAGCAATAAAACTCTAAGACAGAAGTTGACATCAGGGACTGGGGTATTGTTCTGATAGGCCTGGCCATGCTTTTGTTGGGAGGAATGTGGACTTTGGGAGTTTGGATTAGAAAAGCAGTGGAGCAGGGTGGTGGTGGTACATGCCTTTAATCTCAGCACTTGGGAGGCAAGAGGCAGGTATATCTCTGTGAGTTTGGGGCCAGCCTGGTCTACAGAATGAATTCCAGGACAGCCAAAGCTACACAGAGAAACCCTGTCTCAAACAACAACAACAACAACAACAACAACAACAACAACAACAACAACAACAACAACCAAACAAACAAAACAGAAAAGAAAAGCAGTGGAATGCTTTAAGTGAGCATTAATGGACCATATTAGTAGAAGCATGGCAGACAGTGTTGCTGAGGGTGATTTGAGCTGTGTGGGCCTGGCTCAAGATGTTTCAGAGGAGAAGAATATTTTAAAATTAATTATTTATTGTTGTTGTTATTTGGTTTTTGAGACAGAGTTTCTCTGTGTAACCTTGGCTATCCTGGAACTCACCCTGTAGAGCAGGCTGCACTCAAACTCACAGAGATCTTCCTGCCTCTGCCTTCTGAGTGCTGGGATTAAAGGCATGCACCACCACTGCCCGGCAAGATGAATTTCAGTATGTTGCCTAGAGATAGTTCTTGTGATATTTTGGAAGAATGTGGCTGCATTTTGCCATTGTCTGAAAAGTCTGCCTAAGGCTAAAGTGAAGAGATTTAGATGAATTCCACTGGTGGAGGAAGTCTCAAGACAACCTAGTATAGACTCTGTTGTGTTGTTATTAGTGTTAACTTTAATGAAGATATATAATGAAAAAGAGCAAGCTGAGTGTGGTGGTTTGAAAGAAAATGTCCCCCAAAAGGAATGGCACTCTTAGGAGGTGTGGTCTTGTGAAGTAGGTGTGGTCTTTTTGGAGGAAGTGTTTCACTGTGGAAGTGGGTTTTGAGATCTCATATATGATCAAACCACACCCAGAGTCTCAGACCACTTCCTGTAGCCCACAAGATATTGGACTCCCAGCTACTTTTCTAGCACCATGTCTGCCTGCATACTGCCATGTCCCACCATGATGATAATGGACTAAACCTCTGAAGTATAAACCACCCCAATTAAATGTTTTCCTTTGTAAGAGTTGCCATGGTCACAGTGTCTCTTCATAGCAATAGAAACCCTGACTAAGATACTGAGCAAGGAAAAATGCAAAATGTACAATTTGGGGGGAAAAGAATCACCAGGAAGTGGAATGGAGCTAAGTCTTATGTTCAAGGAGATAAACAGATTAATGTAAATCCTGATGTTAAATGGAATAAAGGGAGTGGTGACCTCAGGCTAAGCTAAGGTCCACCCCACTAAGCTTCCAATTTGTGAAAAGGGATTAAAGAAAAGCTGAGAGTGGGGTGTGGTGGTGCACACTGTTAACCCTAGTACTCAGAAGGCAGAACTATGATTTGAGCCCAGCTTGGTTTACAGATGGAGTTTCAGGACAGCCAAGTTTAGGCAGTGAAGGAAACCATCAAAAATAGAAAGTCGGTAAAGATGTAATTGAATGAGGGGGCCATGTTCCAGCCCCAGCAAGCAGAATAACTTGGCAGCTTCAGCCACATGGTTCTGGCTTTAGAGTCATGGATAGAAGAAAGGGGTTATGGACTCTCCCTCTGCAACTGAGGAAGGCAACTGAAGCAAGGCATGTGTCAGGAGTGTCCCTGTGTGGAGGCCCAGAGAGGCCATTTTGTGAAGCTGTGAAAGTGAAGCCTGGGTTGCCTTAGACCCCAAGATGTTGAAGATGTCAGAGTTGTGGGATACCTGCTGAGGATAGCTGCTAAGAGGGAGTGGAACCAGTCCAAGAGAAAAAGTTTGTTGCAGTCAACAAAGATAAAAGGAATTGGTGATCTGAAGAGGATTTTGACATTGGACATAGAGATATAAAGTTTGGAGTTTGCCCAGCTGGTTTTCAGTCTTGCTTTGGTCCAGTATTTCCTCACTATGCTCCCTTCTCTACCTTTTGGAAAGGTAATGTATATCCTGTGCCACTGCTTGTTGCAAGTATGTGATCTGCTTTTTGATTTTGACTTTACAGGGGACTGCAGTTAAGAGATTTCATGAATCTCAGAAGAGACTTTGAACTTAAGACTTTTAAATAAGTTTGAGACTATTCTCTAGACTATGGGGGCTTTTGAAGTTGGACTGGATGCATTTCTGCATTATGTTATGGCTACAAGCCTATGGGGGCCAGGGAATGGAATGTGGTGGTTTGAAAGAAAATGGCTCCTATAGATTCATGTGTCTGATTGCTTGGCACATAGAAAGTGGCACTATTAGGAGATGTGGCCTTGTTGGAGGAAGTGCGTCACTATGGGGGCGGGCTTTGAGGTCTCATATGCTTAAGCTATGCCTAGTATGACAGTCTCCTTCTGCTGCCTGTGGATCCAGATGTAGAACTCTCAGTTTCTTCTCCAGCACCCTGTCTGCATGTACTCTGCCATGTCCTGCTATGATGATAATGGACTAAACCTCTGAACAGTAAGCCAGCCCCAATTAAACGTTTTCCTGTATAAGAGTTGCTGTGGTCATGATGTCTCTTTACAGTAATAGAACCCTAACTAAGACAGATGGGATATTAATAGTTAAAGGTTGCGGAAGGAGGGGGGGGTCATATTCCTCAAAGTTGTAGTCATTAGACTTGCCCCCACTCAAACAGAAAACTTCCACGCATGCTCACGCAGGCAACCCCAATTAAATGCAGTGGCTCACACATTTAAAAAGACATAGAAGTAAGAGGGAGCTTTGAGAAGAAGGAATTTAGTGGAAAGGGGTAAGGGAGAAGAGAAGATAATGGGGAAAACTGATCAAAGAGTATGTGTATGAAATGATGAACAAATAAAAAGCATAATATTGGAATAAAAATAGAAACCTTATTTGGTTTCTAAATAAATTTGTAATTTAAAAATTACATCTATTTGCATGTGTGTATAATATGTGTGAATGTATGTGCATGAGTGTGTGCCACTGTGTGTATGCATGTGTGTGTTGATTAGAGAATGTTTTGTGAAGTTGGTTCTCTCCCCAGCTTTATTATGTAGTCATGGATCATGGCCCTATTTTATGTATCAGAAGTAGGACAGTAGAGTCCAGAAATAAATACAAATATATATGATCAAGCAATTTCTTTATTCTTTATTTCCAAAGTGTCAAGAATGTCAGAAGGGAGTGTGGAGTGGGGTAGTGGGAGTGGTTTGGAATAGGGGAGAGGCAGGGTGGGCTACTTGACACTGGCCATGGCAATGGCTTTTGTGGCTCTCACACCAAAAGGTCAGGGTGTAACACAAACAAAGGAATGGAACTACAGCAGGTTAGAAAGACTTTTGTGTGAGAAGTGAAACAATTGACAACCCATCTTCCAGTCTGGGAAAAAAACATACGCCACCCGCACATCTGATTCGGAGGGAATATCCTGAATATAAGGAACTTTTACAGTTCAACAGTAGGAAAACATATAACCTTATTAAAATTGGACAATGGACTCAGACAGATTTCCGGAAGAGAAGTGAAAACTGGCAGCAGCTATGTGGAAGGCAGTCAGTGTCACTAGTGGTCAGAGCAGTGCAAACGTGTCCCCAGGATGTCACTCCACACATATTAGAACAATTGTTCTCGAAAGAATGGGAAACAACAAATGTGGGCAAGTGTGTGTGGGGACAAGGACACTGATGGGGCAGATGTATCTTGAATGCTGTACCAAGAGCCTCCAGGGGATCCGACATTCTCTTGTGGCCTCCATGAATACCTACAAGCACGTGGACACACACTCCTCTGTTACAGACACACACACCTATACATGAATAATAATGAGGTAAATTTGGGGACCTGTAGAGATGGCTCAGTACTTAGGAGAGCCTGCTGCTCTTCCAGAAGACTTGGGTTTACACCTCAGAACTCACAACAGCCCACTCAGCTCACAACTGCCTGTACCACTACACTACCCTGATGCCCTCTGCTGGACTTTGTGGCACCTACACTCGTGTGGCAAAAATAAATAAACAAACAAATAAATAAATAAAATTGAAAAAAAATCTTGAAAAGGAACTCCTGTTCTTTCCACAGTGTGGCTGAATCTGGAGGGTATTTTGCTAAGTGAAATAAACCAGATCCCAAAAGAAGATTGTTATATGCTCTCACACACGCGTGGAATCTACATTAAATAAAAGGATCAACTATACGGAGATGAGAATAAAATGGAAGGATCAGGGAACAGTGGGGAGAAGTAGGTGAAAGGGTAGAAGTAACAGATGTGTGGGACAAGCAAGTCTGGAGACTGGGTGCACAAAACGAAGGCTGTAATTAATGTTGTACTCCATTCAGGCTTCTGGCTGAATAAGTAGATTTCAGCTGCCCCTGTCACAGGAAAGGAGTTTTGTGAGGTGACAGGTATTTATCTCTTTTGTTATGATAAAGCCCTCCACTATCTGTGCATCCCATAATAGCTTGTTGTAAATCTCAGACATCTACAATAACATTTATTAAAAATACAGAGCTTGAGTAAGTGGGTGGTGTGTGGGATGAAGCTATCTTACAGAGAATAGGGTAAGACGGTCATTTGGATAGGGTCCTCAAGTGGGTCAAGTGGTTAGCTCACACTCCGCTCTACATGCTTTTCGTCCTACGGTGTACAGGGAGTGAGAGTCTTTCCTGGGCTTTGACCAGGATGTGATCATGTGTGTACATCCTCTCTGTACCTCTTAGATAGACATGGCCTTTATGGTGGCATATGCCTTACGTTGGTAAAATAAAAAAGAAAATAATAGATTGACCTAACGCTCATGTTTTCTCTTTCCAGTATGACTTACTTTGTCCAAGGCATCATATTTGCTAGTTTTATTTGACCATCTGATTTGGCCATTTGTCCATTGTATCTGTCTAGAGAATCTCCTCACAGAAAACAATGTTAGTATGTCACATGACATGTGATATTTTAGAGGCTAAATAAGGTACAGAGCTGAGATCCTGGCACAACATCAAAATAATATGTATAATAATTTTCCTAGTTGAGAATAACTTTCCCTCTAAAAATCCATTAACATGCTATTTAATACAGTAAATATATACTGGATTCCACATAAATGGTTTCAACTTCTTAATAAATATTATTTGAAATAGTTACGGTAATGAAACAAAGTATTAGTGTTCTAAAACCTTTAAAAATATGGCTCTACATGGGAACACCATGTGTCTCTCACTCCCACAGCCACTCTCACAGTTAACCATGATATACAGATATAGTCTTCACTGTGTCTTTGTTTGATTGAGACAAGGTATCACTATTGATAAGTTTTTGCACCCTGATAGGCCTCTCTGCTGATGCAGCAATCCAAATTAGACCAAATTAGGAAAAGGCCCGGTTTAATGGGTAAAGCGTTCCTGGGTGATTCCAGGCCCCGCAGAGAGGAGCTGGGGACGAGAGATCAGAAGAACCATGTGTCTTTTTTCTGAGATGCAACTTATATACCCTGTGGGAGTGGTCTTGAGCCTTTCTGGGGAAGGAGCTGTGTTTGGTGGGCTTTGAAGGGGAAGGTTCAGGGAAAGAGATGGAGGAGGGGAGTTGAGGTGGATCATTCCAGACTCTTTGAGTATGGGGATGCCAGGGCACCAGGGTTTGAGGTGGAGTTCCCACCCAAACAACTGTGTCGCCCCTTTGGCCTCCACCTCATGGTCCTCCATCTCAGCCTCCTGAATGCTTGGGTTACAGGTCTGAGCCACCCTGCCTGGGCTCACTCCAACTTTCCATGCGTTTGCACAACAGGTTGCTTTTCTACCTATCTCGAGTTTTTTGTTTGTTTTTTCTTTAGATAGGACCTCATTTTGTATGTCACCCTGGAACTCATACAAAATCAGGTTGGCCTCCAACTCACAGAGCTCTGCCTGCTTCTGCCTCCTGAGGACCAGGCTTAAAGACATGCACCACCACATTCTGTCTGTTCCATCTATCTAAGCTAGCTGGGCTGACACCATCGATATGTGAAGGAGGCTGAGTGCAGCACAGCCAGGTAGATGACTGGCCACTAGATAACAGGAGATAGAAGCGGGCAGCTGTCCAGCTGCTGCATGGTGGAAGTAGGGTCCTGGGTGGCAGAAACTTATGTCACAAGAGAAGTGAGAAGTGCTGATTTTGTGATAAATATTTCTATTTTTAAGTGCCAGCAACCAATTATAAAATTTAAGTGTTTATAGTAAATCTAACGTATCTGTAGGCCTGCTGTAGCTAGACAGCGGTTGACTTGGGCCTTCGACGTGATCCTTTCCTTTCACCATCTGCTCATACAATTACATTGATTGTACCACAACGTTCTTGGTGCATTGTCTTTCTAGGCTAAGTTTTCTTTTTAAAGCTTTACAAAGACTTCTTTGTTTTTATTTTATGTAAATGAGTGTTTTGTCTGCACATATGCATAGGTATCATGCATATGCCTGGTACCTACAGAGACCAGAAGAGGGCATTGGATCCCAGAGACGGGAGTTACAGATGGTTGTCAACTGTCAAGTGGGTGCTGGGAACTGAGCTGGGGTCCTCTACAAGAACAGCAAGAGCTCTTAACCATTAACTGTCTCTCTAGCCCGAAGTTGTTTTTTTTCTCTAAAGGTAAGTGCCTTTCCTTCTTATTTTTGTGCTCATTCTGTGTTATCCAACACCACAGGCAAACAATACAAATGACTAACTATACAGAATATCTCCCAAATGAAGCCCATGGAAAAGGTGTGGATAAAACACAAGCGATACAAAAAACAAACAAACAAACAAACAAGCACACAACAATGCCGGGAGAAGAACAAGAAAAAAACTGTAGAAATAATCCTGGGTGGGAGGAGCAGAATTGAATTGCTGGCGGTTAAAGTGACCCTTGAATGCTGTTATTTCGGACTGGGTGGCACACTGCTGATTCGTACTGCCCTGATGCTGTTCTGTCCCCTGGGACTCCCTGTCATTTCGTTGACTAGTGGCTACTAGGATTGAGTGTGATGGGAGAAATATCTTCAATCCTCGTACTCTGAGCTCTGAGTTCCACAAATGGAGATTGAGATGCCCTTTGGAAATAGACAGACAGCAGGAAGGAAGACGACCGAATGGTTTTTTTTTTTGAGATCACTTGATTTCAATCATGTAAAGAAAAAGAGCTCAGAGGACGGGGGTGGGGTGGGTGGGGTAGGGCTGGGGGTGGGGGTAGGTGGGGTTGGGTGGGGGTTGGGTGGGGGGTGGGGGTGGGGACATCTGCAATGAGCTTTGCTTTTTGTCCGGGACACCGACTTCAGGACCACGCTTGTCTAACTGCTCAGCTTGAAAGAGCCACAGAAGAAGCTTCCTCGAGTTCTGAGCCTTGTCTTGTTCCTCATTGCTGGTCACGTGCATTGACCAGATTTGTATCAGGATGGAGGTGGGAAGTTGAGGGACTGACCAAGGAGGCAGGTAGCCTTGGAGACTTCAACAACCCGAGCTTCTCTTCCTGACCCCATCTTTGCTCTGAACCATTGGCTGGATTGATACTCTTAACCTACAAATCTGCCTTGTTATTCTCCTATATAAAAACTTCTACAATTCCATTGTCCTTAGATTAAAAAAACACCTGCAGGGTAACCTAAATGATGTTGAAGCTTTGAGCTCTTGTTCACCTCTTTAGGCCTCATTCTTGGCTTTCCAGATGTCCCTGGTTGACGTCCCAGATCCTGTAGACCTCATGACATTTCCTCAGAAGCAACCCTGATCCCTTGGAGTCAGATGTGCAGTGGAAATATGGGCTCCACTTAGGTCATGCTAATTTAAGCAGCCACATTAAACAAGAGAAAATAAATAGGTAAAACTAATGGCTTTAGTATTTTATTCAATATGTCTAAATGTCTTTAATATAAAAGCAATTTAAAGTTATTGTTATTTGTTATTAGTGTTTGGTGGTTGACCTTAAAAATCTGTTGTGTTCAATACATAGAGCAAATCTCTGTGAAGCCTGGCCACACCTCAAGCCCTGATCAGTAGCCATGTGTGGCTGGGGCTTCAGTGTTGGACAGTGGAACTGTAGACTAAGTTTGTTACTATTGTAGTTGATTTTATCCCATGTGTTCTTTACAAAACATCGTTTATGTCTCATACCATGATGCCAGTGCCTGCTTATAGCTCCCT
This sequence comes from Peromyscus melanophrys, assembly GCA_902168415.1. Lineage (NCBI taxonomy): Eukaryota > Metazoa > Chordata > Mammalia > Rodentia > Cricetidae > Peromyscus > Peromyscus melanophrys. The sequence continues at coordinate 64,592 of CABHPR010155964.1, forward strand.
CTGGACTGTGAGCATCACGAAGGGATTGGGCATGTCTGATGCATTCCAGGGCCTGGTACATATAATATGCTTGATAAACCATTACTTCCTGATTCAGATACTGTAAACAAACCTTTCTGCTCATTTTCCCTGAGTTAACATACAGAGTTAAGTGTGTGAAATTCACCCAAGTTAAAAACTCAATAGCTAATTAACTTCTTAAAACTTATTGATGCATACTCTTTTCTTTTAAATTTAGATTTGTTTCTGTGTAGGAGTGCTTGTCTGCATGTATATGTGTGTCTTGTGCCCTCTGAAGTCAGAAGAAGGCATCAGAGTCCCTGCAATTGGAGCTGCAGATGGTTGTGAGCCACCATATGTGTGGAGAAACTGAACCTGGGTCTTCTGCAGCATCAGCAAGTGCTCTTAACCTCCGGGCCATCTCTCCAGCCCTTGGCTCACCTTCTTAGAGAACACTGTTTAAAAATAAACAGTACATCCTAAATTAAATATATTATTCTAATGTCAGTTTTCTGGTTTTTGATAATGCTGTATAGTAATATGAATCCAGGGGAGCTTGGTAAAGGGTACCTGGGAACAAGATGCTATTTCGCAACTTGTACATTTAAACTACTTTGGGGTAAAAGGTTATTTTTCAAAAGTATCTCAGTTGGGTATAGTGGCACACATTTCTAGTCCCAGGTATTCCAGAGACTGGGGGACAGCTGGACTCCAGGAGCTTGAGAACCACTTGGGCAACATGGCAGTCATTGTCTCGTCAGGAAATTATCTTCTCTATTTAGGCAGTTCTAGGTCATTTCAATATTCCATAGCTCATCAATGCTTTTGATTTTATCATCACAATGCTGTTTCTTAAGGGCAAAATGATCCATGGGCTGGGAAAAGCCTGGGATCAGCCGCCCCGAGACTTTGTGGATTCATGCCACACTTCAGAGTATTAGAATTCTGGCAGCCCTCTTGGGGTGATTAGAAGACTAAAAACAACATTTAAACAAATTAGGAATAATTACAATGCAACTATTACCACAGTGTAACAATGCCTCCAGTGTTTATAAAGCAGCCAGTGGCCACTCTTCCGCACTGCTCTGCTGTTTGGTAGAGTGGTTTACAGTCTGGATGTACTCTCCTACATATTTACAAGTGTTTGCCCACTCAGCCTCACACTTCTGTGTCCGTGGCAGGATGTACCACCTTTTGTGTTTTCATGCCTTAGCTGAACTGTCCACTGGACACTGCAACTGTGTATATTAATTTTGACTCAAAAAATGTTGCATTGGACAAAGCAATGTTGTATCACTGTTCTGGATTCATGGTTTATTAGTGTTCCACAGTTCAGTAGTGGAGGACCACAGATTTAGACATAGTGAAAATATGTTTTCATTTTTGGCCTGTGTAATTATTGTCACCAGAGCTGAGTTAGAGCCCTGTATATTTTTTGACATGTATTCTAATACGGACTTCATAAACCCTCATGTAATTTTTTGTTAAATAGACATTTTCTTGAGAAATTGTAATAGCTTGCAAATTCCACAAAGATAGGAGAGCTATTTATGGTGTCTTTGCTGTCACCTGTCCTATGGTGTTTGATCCAGTCCAGTTCAAGTCTATCTGCAGAATAAGGTAAATAGCCTGGGTGGTGGTGGCGCATGCCTTTAATCCCAGTACTCGGGAGGCAGAACCAGGCAGATCTCTGTGAGTTCAAGGCCAGCCTGGTCTACAGAGCGAGATCCAGAAAAAAAAAGAATTAGGTAAATAAACTTTCAATCTCCCTCACAATGAATTTTTGGCTCAATGTTCTTGCCAATCTGGACATAGACCTTGAAGAAAAACATCTATATTTAGAATGTTCATGGATTCATTTGTCAGCTGCTGTGGATCCCATGCTATGCCTGACATTGAGTAACTGAGAAGGCACAGGGAAGCAAAGAGCTAACACAGGTTCTTTGCTCAGTCTTGAAAACAGCGTTGGTACATACAGACACCTAAAAGGGTGTCCACATGCCACACTCCAGGAGCACAACTCTGCGGGGTGCAGTGCATTCCGACTGGTTAGAATGTTTTTTTTTTTTTTCCATCTGGAATGGCCATGCTTTTCTCTCTTGACAGTTTGAATGTAGCTTTCATGCTTTCCCTGCTCATGTGCATAACATATCTCTCTTCCCATGGATAGGTAATACAATGGTATTACACAAAACAGTTATATTGTGGACTTGTTTTTGTGTCAGCAGATATGTGAGTTAAAATACACAGTGCAGCCAGAAAGCACAGAAATCACACTGTCTGTGTTCAAACCCAGTTCCGATGCTACTAGCCTGGTTGGTCTTCTGAAACTCACTTTCTCTGTGTCTCAACTTATTAGACTGCCAAATGAAGGATAATAATATGACCCACTCCACTGTGCTGCCACAGGATTAAATGATAATGGCTGGAAGGCATAGTCTAAAAGCTCCACTTTCGTTATCTGTCGACATCAATGAGTTTCAAACTAGTTTAAAGCAGTTCAACATTGTAAGGAAATACGCACATACAGATGAGGCTGGGATGAGGAGCTGGGGTCTCTGATGGCTTCCCATGGCATCTCAGGAACGTGGATCTCAGGTTTCAGTGTCTCACAACCACCTAAAGAATGGGATGAAAATACAAAGGTCCAGACCTGACCCAGGCATCTGGATTGCTTGCAGGCTTCCCTAGTGATTCCAGTGGACCCAGACATTTGACCACCGAAGCGCTGCAATTCTCTGTACTTTCCGAGCTGTCTATCTACATCATAATATTTAGCGGCGATGTAGGCCTCATGGAATAAATTTACACTGGCGTATTTAAACACTCCACTGTGATGGCTGTTTAGGTGGTTCCCATTTTCTTCCCAGTTACAATCATTGCTGCAGAGAATCTTCTAGGGGTTTGTAGTCTTCTATTCATGTATGAATATGTCTGCTCAGTATATTTTTTAGGAGTGAAATTGCTAGGACCTGAGTGTATGCTCTTTAAATTGTGATGGATATTGTCAAATTGCCCTCTGAAAGGTTATATCAATTTCCCCTCCTGGCATCCGTGTTGAAGAGGGTACCTTTCTTCCCATTCTGTCATTTTTCTCTTAACTCAGACTTTATTTGGGGGCATTGATGACATCCACATCAGTGATCCTGGCTCTGTGAGCACCTGGCAGCCACATTTCAGAAACCCTGTGGATCCTTTAGAAATCATTTTCTTACCAGCCACCTTCTCCCTATCTGGAGATATCTGTTAATATGTGTGCCTATTGTTACATGTCTGTCATGTCCCCAAACAGAAGACAGCGTCCTGCTTCTCTTGATTCCAGGCTGAATTTTCCATTTTCTACAGAGAAGTTATTTATAGTCAAGAAATTCTGAAGTCAAAAATACATTTCTCTCATTGTTGAGTTCTTAGATGCCTTGCTCTGATCATGTCTGCATCCCTGAGTGACACGGCATGGGAGTGGGGGCTCTCTGGTGATTTAGGAGCCTGCCAGATCATCAGGGCTTCGCCAGTGTAAGGGTGTAATAGCCTAGTGTGCCATCAGCAGGCCACGCTCCACGATGCACTGTCCCAGAGCAGAACAATGGCCCAAGGAAATCATGATGGATTCTTTTAGACTTAGGATTGAAACCTTTGTTTGGAATTAAGGGATAAATGTGCCTCCCTCCCCAGATATAATTCTGATCTTTTGATCAGCTCTAGGTCATTGTCTAATATGAGCTGGAGATGAATCTTCGGGCTGGAGCTCAGAGGCTTCCTAACTGTAACATTAGTAAATTGTGCCAAGGGAAGACTGGCATTAAAAAAGAACGTGCCCCTTAACGTTCACGGTGTGCTTCCCTGTGAGTCAGGAGGCATTTGTGGCCAGGGGTCCTCTTCATTTGTGCCTTTGCTTCCTTTCCATCTCCCTCCCTCCCTCCCCCCCCCCCTCCCTCCCTCCCCCCTTCCTCCCCCCCCTCCCTCTTCCCTCCTTCCTCCCCCTTTCTCTCTCCTCCCTCCCTTCCCTCTCTCCCTCCCTCTCTCCTTCCATCCTTCCCTTCTATTTTCTCTCCCATCGTTTTCCTTCTTCCTTCCCTCCTTCACATCCTCCTTTCCTTCTTTTTCTCCTTTTTAAAACCCAAAGCCAGTATACTCTGGGGAATCATACATTGAATTCTACCCCCAGTCTTGCACGTATGTTTTTAAAGGGAAATCCTCCTTAATCACGTGGTCCATTACTCCAGTGCCTGATCAGTGTGACTTGAACTCTTTGAGATGGAGACTTTCTTTCTCCAAATCCTAAAGTCTCCTGATGAAGCCATTCCTTTTCACACGATAGTCTCTGTAGGACAGGATCCTTGAAATGAAACCGTGTTGAGGAGAGTGGCAAGAGGTGTCAGGCTAACTCCCTGTCAACAGCGAGAGTAGGGAGGGCCTAAGAGGAAAAAGAGGAGGCAGCGACCATCTCAGGTAGCCACTAAGGACTGGAGGAGTACAGGCTGTGGAATTACTCGGATTTGAATTTGAGTTCTTATGTAGTTCCGTCTTCATCTGGGCAACTTGCTTTGACCTTGTTGGACTAGTAAGCTAGAGGTGTGTCCAGTGACTGCCTTACAGAAATCCTGTAATGATTCAGTGAGTTGAGTGCATTGAAAGGGCTCAGTGTATGCCTGGGGAGACCGAAAACACAAGCGAATGTGCTGGTTGTCATGTTTACATCTTGTTGCCCGTAGGGGGAAACACCCTGATGCTTGGCAGCAGGCGAAGAGGGCCAGTGGGTATCCTGGTATTTGTAGGCTCACAGCATTTATATCCCAGCCTAGGTTTTCCCTCTTTGGATTAAGGTCCTGTAGCACCTATTTTAAAAGGACAGACTTCCAACTAGACCAGTCTAAAGGCCCATAAGTCCTTCTAGAGACCTCCATACTGGGAAACTCGGGATCCGACAAGGGACTTTGAAACTAACCATTGGCACAGCTGATGTGCAGCTGAAAAGCGATCGTGTCTGTAGGAAATAATGAACAGGGGATGCTGTCCTTACAACTTCAACACTGTGAAGAATGCGCGACACTGGCCACCTTCTTAATATTCCTACCTTGGTGTTAATATCCCCCTCAAGCAGATGAGAAAGACAGTTGAGAGAAGCCAGGCAACTTGCCCAAGGACGTACTACAAGAAATGTGTGGAATCAGGACTCTGTTCAGATTGTTTTGATTCTAGAGCCAGAAGTCTTAACTGATACACCCCTCTACACACACGCTACACTCACAGGTACCCCTGAATGTTTTGAGGTATATTCACTACCCACAAGCGTTTGTGTGTACTTGAGAAGAGACAAGCAGAAAACAGACCAGAAAAAGAACCCTAACCTCTCAGTGGCTGACAGAGCTCCCAGAAGCTCTGGGCCCCTTGAGGCTGGGCAATCAGCACAAACTGAGTTCCTTAAATCCAAGGGGGGACAGCTTGCAGGAGGGGCCCTGGGCTCTGCACTTGACTTTCCCACCCACCACAGTCAGCTTCCTTGTGATCAGCCTGTACAGGGATGGCATGCACTCTGTACATAAGCAAAGATGATGCAAAATCCAGTGCCTCTCTCTGCCCCGCCCTCCTCATTCTCCCTTCAAAGCAAATTGCAAGAACAGTTGTGCTCCAGTCCGGCATTACAATGTCACCACGGCACAGGGTTGTGAGCAACTTAATCCTGCAGCTTGCAGCCCAGGGCTGCATCATCATGGCAGGCTCCGGGGTGTGGGGGAAAACAATGATCGGCTGTGGCTACCGATACATCTTTTTTCAAAGCACATTCAGTGGAATAAACACATCAATGCCAGAGACAACACTGTCACTTACTCCAGCCAGCTTTTAATTTCAGCTGGTAGATGGAAAGTAAGTTTGTTGAAATGAGTTTTTCCTAGTCTGCAGGAGTCCTGCTCTCTTTGGATTGGCGATGGGAGGCCAAGGAGGCCACGATTTCCCTTGAATTTTTTTTCCTTGTTGTTTTCGAGAACAATTTTCTCTGACATGTAGTTGGTTGTTTTACGGCTCTAAGAAATATATTGGTTTATTCATCTGTTGCAACTATAATAATATTGCCATTGGAGTCCCACTCGGTAATAAATCAGACCATTCCTTTCTACTCTACACAAATAATTAAAATAAAAATCGACTCTGCCAGTGAATTTGTTCTACAAGCTGAATAGAAGTGTGTGCTATAAGTCTAGATATTTTGGTTGACACAGGACTGTATATCTTAAAAATAAGAAACCAAAAGGTGGGAAAATAAGACCTTATTTCATTATGTACAATTTATAACATTTATCTTGAAGATAAAGCTGCTGTCCTTGGCTGCCTATTAACTGGGAACTAGGATCCGAATACCGTGGGGGTGTTCATGGTCTCACAGCCTCCCCGACCCCAACACTAGCCTCTTCTCTCTTTTTTGCTTCATTAAAAACAGCAAGTCAAGATTCACTGCTGTAGCTCCAGAAATTAGGGCTGATTATTTCTGTGTTCATACCTGCGTGCACACTTCCATCCTCCCCCTCCCCCCACCCCCACCCCCCACCCCCGCCAAAGAAGTAAGGGTAACATGTAAAAATGCACAATTAAAAAGAAAATAAAGATGAGGGATCCAGAAAGACTGATGGAAAGCGGGGAACAGGTTTAGGAGAGTAAAGTGATGGTGGAAGACAGACCCCCCAGACTCCCCCAGACTCCCCCACCCCCCCAGACCCCCCCCCCCCCCCAGACCCCCACACCCCAGCCCCCCAGACCCCCAGACCCCCCCCAGACCCCTAGACCCCAGATCTGGTACTCACTGCGGGAGGGAGGCTGTGGACTCGGCTCCTCTGGGGTGAGTGTCCTAAGGCCTACTGATGGATGATTAGACACACAGTAATGACCAAGGAGAAGCCACCTTGGTATTGACATTAGAGAGGGTTTTCCCCTCCAGGCCCTCACTAAGAGGACACTTCTACTCAGGGACAAGAGTCTTCAGCAAGATCCTTAAGAAACACAATTAATTAATTGAACTTGCCTTATACTTGACACATCAAGCAGCAGGGGCATTTCTAATAAGGCCAACTGTGATTCCTGGACAGTGGCTCTTTTTGACCTTGTGTAAGCCAAGCAGAGATTTTGACACACCAAATAGTCCTTCCCAGACTCAGCATGTGTTAGTCACCCATGGAATCAAAGTTGCTATGTCCTCCTCCCTTCGTATATAAGGGGATGCCAGGTCATTCAACAGAAACCATATCGCTGTGACCTCAGGCTGTCCTGAAGCAAAGGCAGACCTGCTTTTGTTACTGAACTGTTGTGGATCAGCCTGGCAATGGGGTGGGGTTGGAGGACTA
>CABHPR010155965.1:5126-27091 GCA_902168415.1 Peromyscus melanophrys
CCTTCCTCCCTTCCTCCCTTCCTCCCTCCCTTCCTTCCTTTTCTTTTCAGTTTTAGACAAAACTCCAAAGTCTGTATAGTTCAGACTGACCTTGAACTCCTGATCCTCTGGTTCAGCTGTGTGCCATCACACCAGCATGATCACTGTTAGGAGCCCCTGTAGGTGTATGTAATTTTTTAATTACTTGCTTTATGGTAGTATTTTTGGTTCAAACTTGAAACAGCGGTGCTTTTGCCCTTAACTAACTAGTGCAGCAGCCTTAGAACAATTCTAGCAGAAACCTGGGTCGCATCTGTAGGCTAGGGGTCCTCATTTCAGGTTCAGAGTTGTGAGAATCCTACCAGTTCTAGGCCAGGTTACGGCTGTGTTAGTGATTTGACTGCAGCCTCACCAGACACTTCTGTCTTCAAGAAAGGAGAAAAACCTCTTTGTTTCTTCCCATAAAATTTCTTCATCTTACCTTGAGTAACCAAAGAACTGACCTATGCAATCAACTTGCTGTGTGTATGTATGATTCTTTGTTTTCCTATAAACTAATGGTACCATAATAATAAAATGTTACAGCATAGGAGAGAAGTCATTTCTAATTATTTTATTTGAAGTGATGGTTTGAGTGGACATTTTTTTACATCAATAAAAATAAATATGTACTTATTTTAAGGTTTAAGAAATATTTTTTAAAGCTGTTATTTTCATTATGCATGCATTTGTGAACATGAATGCAATGTCTCCAGAAGCCAGAAGAGGGCATCAAATCCTGTGGAGTGGGAGTTTATAGGCCACTTTCTGTGGGTTCTGGGAATCTAACTCTGGTCTCCCGCAAGAATGGAAGGCATCCTTAACTGCTGAGTCACCTCTCCAACCCTAAGAAATATATAAGACATATTTGTTTTTCGAGAGAAGGTTTCTCTGTGTAACAGCCCTGGCTGTCCTAGAACTCACTTTGTAGACCAGACTGGCCTTGTATTCGCAGAGATCTGCCTGCCTCTGCCTCCTGGGTGCTGGGATTAAAGGCGTGCACCACCATGCCCAGCTAGAAAACATTTTTTAAAGTATATTAAGAGGCAGCTTTTGCAATACTTTGTGTATAGCCGTAACTGTGGTAGCATACAGAAAAAAAAATCATGATTTATATAAACTTTATGATTCCTTTGAAATGTAGTTTAGAGAATAAAATGAATTTCCAGCGGAAAACCTCATATGCTGAAAATGGAAGCTTGCTATTGTTCTAAATTCTCAGTCACCAGACAGCTTTATTCGAATTCTGTGCCAATAGCCAACACCATTCATGGGACAGAATAATTGCTGATAGCAACAGAAATATTTTTAAACTACCCTCTTCTTTTTATTCACATCTGTTTGGTGTTTGAATGAATCTTCATTTTGTTTTACAAAATGTGCTAGACTGTGTGCTAAGCAGCAGGGGCTGTATGTGGATGGCAAGAGAGCCGCACACAGAGGGACTACCATGAGACAGGACAGACGCCACAGTGACCTCTGTGGACCCTCGTCTGTGGGGTAAAGTATGACGGAACTCTTTACTAAATAGATCCCAAACATAAACTGTACACAGAGACGTGTGCCTTATCATTATCAAATCATCATGTATTTTTCACGGAGCCATGACTAGCATTAAAATACGTACTTAATTCTTTTTTTCTAAAACATTTTATCACATGTATTTATGTATTTGTCTGTGTGGCTGTGTTGGAGTGTGTGTACCATGTGTACTCGTCAAGGTCGGAGCAAAACTTTCAGGAGTTGGTTCTTTCCTTCCCTGGGTTCCAGCACAAATTATCAGCCCTGGTACAAACTATCTTCATCCAATGATCTATCTTGACTTAATTATTAAGGTTCTTTACTGTTTATATTATACTGTCAACTACCTTTTGATTTTAGTACTGTCATAACTATATTAATTATGGGAAAAGAATGTAACTCTTGCCGGGTGGTGGTGGTGGTGCATGCCTTTAATCCAAGCACTCAGGAGGCAGAGCCAGGCGGATCTCTGTGAGTTTGAGGCCAGCCTGGTCTGCATAGCGAGATCCAGGACAGGCACCAAAACTACAGAGAGAAACCCTGTCTCAAAAACCAAAAAAAAAAAAAAAAAAAGAATGCAACTCTTAACTAACTTGTTAATTCTCATCATCATTAAAAAGAAACTAGTTTATTTATTTATTTTGTGTAGGGGAAGGGTATGCACACCACAGAGTGCATATGCATAAATCAAACATCAATTTTCAAGTTTGGTCTCTCCTTCCACCATGTGGGTCATGGGGATTGAACTCAGGTCTTCAGCTTTGGCGACAGACACCCTTACCCACTGAACCACCCTGCTGGCTCCAGAAAAGTTGAAGTTTACATAATGCAAAAATTAGATAGGAGAACTCCCATGTAAGTTATGATACAATCCATACTTGTCCTTCTGTAGGAAAGGAATTTGATTTCTGAAAATTGCTTTCTCCTTTAAGGAAGATAGTCATAATGCTGGACTCAGACCCCACAGGCCTTTTGCCCCTGGGGACAATGTATTTTGTGTAGCAGTTAACAAGGCACTCTCCCTGGCAGAGATTCCTTCTGATTCATGAGTTCATCACACCAGCCAAGTCTACACTGGTATTTCCCAAGTAGACCAGCTCTTATGAACTTGAGAAAGGTCATTAGTAGTGAGAAATTCTTGAAGCCAGAGAATATTGAATGGTTCTTAAATAAAATTCCCACAGTGTGTTAGACCACAAGGGTGCATTCAGTTTTTAACCTCTTTGGTCACCCTGCCCCATATAAAAATCAGGAGGTATCCAAGTACAGTGGCACAAACTAGTAATCCTAGCACTTGGCTGGCACAGACAAGAAGATTGTAAATTGGGGACCAGTTTGAATTACGTATTGAGGCACTGTCCTTTTGAAAAAGAACATGAAAACAAACAACAACAAAATAACCAAGTGAGACCAAGCTGGTGTCTCAGTCCCAAGTCTCAGGGCTGAGCTATCTCCCTTCATAACTCACACTCACTCTATAAGATGCTCTCTCAGTCGCGTCTTTAAAATATACCAAACTACAGCCAGCCCCCATCACTTCCACAGCTGCCACTCAGTTCAGACGGCAGCTGTCTCTCTTCTAACGGTCTCTTATGGATTTTCCCGTGTGCATCCCTACCCTACAGCAACCCAGTGCCCATCCAACAAGCAGACAAGCCTTTCAAAAGTCTGACTCAGAGCAGGTGTCTTCTCCACCTAAAAATTCTCCAAAAGTTTTCCATGACGTTCAGGGTCTTTTGTAGTGGAGCCCTGACTGTATATAACAAATTCACCTTTGTTAATGTTCTCCCTTGGTCACCAAATTTGTTTCTTTTCTCACTCTAGACCTGCCAATCTTCCGCCTTACTCGGGGCCTTTGCGTCTCTTGCTTCATTCTGAGTTTCTTCTCTCATTGTTTCCCCGCTGCCTCTTCATGATCAATCACGGCTCTGTTCAAATGTAACTTCTCATAGGAATCTTCCTCTTCGATATTTGCCCAACAGTTCCTTCCTTCCTCATACCTATAACATATTTGCCTTAGTTTATCTTTGTCTTGATACTTACACTTGACATTATTTTATTAATAAATTATGTTTATCATTTTCTCTTTATTGGTTATCAATTGCTTTGTGATAAATATTCCCAAATGTATCAGCTTAAACCAATGGTTCTCAACCTTACTAATGCTTTGACCCTATAATACAGTTCCTCATTTTATGGTGAACCCCAACCATAAAATTGTTTCATTGCTCCTTCATAACCATAATTTTGTTACTCTTATGAATTATAATGTAAATATCTGTGTTTACTGATGGTCTGAGGTGACCTCTATAAGGGAGTCATGACCCACAGTTTGAGAACCACTGGCTTACAGCAACAGCAAGCATTTTTTAATCTCACATAACTTTTGTGCTTGGAACTTGGGACTAGTTTATCTGAGTTATTCTGGATCAGAATAATAATTTGAGCCTGCATCTAGAGATCCTCCAGGTCTGCAGTCCTCTGAAGGCTTGGGTTCCATAAATAAATTGCATAGCTGCTAGAAGATTCCTAGAGTATAGCAGCTAGGTTCTTAAAGGGCATGTGCTGCAAGAGAAAGTAAGCCAGAAACCACAATATATCTTATGTTCTAACCTTATTTCATAACACACAATCATCCTAGCAACATCCCTAGTCAGGGAGAGAAGAGGCTAGAAGATGTGAATATCACCGTTCAGCAGTCTCTGAGGATACATGTGGGATGCTCGCTATCACAACCTGGAAATCACTGACTCCACTCTGTTCAAAAAGTTCCCTCCAACTAGGAAACAAACTGAACGTTTGATTGATCATTGACTACCATATTGATGGGTAATTTGGGGCCCAGTTTTCTGAGTGTGATTCCCATATGTCTTTGCAAACACTGGAAGTTGAAGGAACAGTCTCTTCCTGGTTTTGACCCACCTTAGTCCCGTATGCCTCTTATGTCATGTATTCTCCATGATATTTAGTATCTTACCTATTGATGGTTGTCGTAGGACAGGCCCACAGGGTTAAGGAAGTTGGCTCAACCAGTTGTGAAGGCATACACATAATGTACTTCCTTGTGAGCCAACCTGGAGTCTGCCTGAGGGCCTAGCAACAGGCACTGTCAGAGTTCCTGGTCACTGTCACAGTTCCTGATTGTGCCCAGCCAATGAGGGACGACCACACAATGCCACCAGATTGCAGCACAGACTGGGTGCTGGGAGGAGGATATGTAAGGCCTTCCCCATTATTAAATAAAGGAGTTTGTTGTTCACCTTCAACTGACTCCCCGTGTCTGTGCCATTGACACCATGATTTCTCACCCCCTCCCCCGAGGGAGCCGTTAGGATCCAGCAATAAATGGTAATAATATCTATCATGACTCATTCCTATATTTTTCTAAGAATTGTGTAATGGCAACTTCAACTTGGCCTCAAGATAGCAGGTTCTAGATTCAAAACTTGGGCTTTTAAAAGTGTGATATACTAATTCTAATCTTCCATTAGTCTTTTAGAGGAAAAATTAGCTTAAACCAACATTCTTCTAAGCCTCAGGATGTCAAATGTCTGTGGTTTCAGCATAAAATATCATGACATACTTCATAGGCTGCTAAAATGAAAAAAATAATAACAAGGTTATGCTATGTATATAAAAAAATGCTATATTATTCACAAACTCACACTGTAAATCGGCCTGTCTATACAGCATCAGTGCGGTGTTTGGGATAGAGATGGGGAAAGTCCACAGTGACACCACACACTGTTGGAAAGAGTCCAAAGGACAACTGAGGGTAGAAATGGCCATTAAAAGCAGAGTGACTTCAATCACCCAATTTCTATCACTTCACCAGTGCTACTTCAGCTAATTGAAACATTGCCAATGACTTTTGAGGTTTCTGTCTTAAAGGCCCAGAAAATTCAAGATTTAATTCTTTTTTCTTTTTTAACCGGGGGCCCAAGAGGGCACCCTTGCACCTTTGTATAAAGAAAAGGAAACTAGCCCCAACTACAGGTCGCCCATGTTTTGTGGATACTATAAATATTGGCTTGTTTTGGAATTCTGCTCAGCTTCCCTCAGGCCCTGTGTGTACTCAGAGACCTCAGCCAAGAACAGTCTCCTCCCCCAAACTGCAAGAAGCCTTCAAAGGCCACCAAATCACTAAATGCTGAGGACTCTCGCTGGGACTACTAGCTTCTGAGTTCTGATTTATTCTCTCAGCTCTTTTTTTAAAAACTGATAGAAATCAATAAGGGCCGAGGCAGCAGTAGGTGGCACATCTGCGAACCAGGTACATCCACTTCTTCAGGATCCTCTTTGAAAACGAAAACCTGTAGCTTTTGTCAAAGCTATTAACATTTGAGATCTCTTACTGGTTCTGTTAATTGAAAAGCAAGCTTCATTTGGGGCCCCGTTGAAACAATTTGATCATCATAGTAGTCAACACAACTAGCAAATGCATGCAGAAAAGAGAGGCACAGGGAAAGATGGACAGATATGAAGACAGAGAGACACAGAAAAGATAATGCTTAATAGAATTTCAGTGTTTTTAATCTCATAAGAATGCCCCATTTTCCATGCTTGTAGGAAATCGGAAACATCTTTTACTGTTTAGAATGAAATCTCGGATGTGAAGTTCTAGACGACGATGTAAGGGATGTATTTGAACAAACATTTGTGGAACAACGAGAAGTATCATTGATTTGTTTGTAGAAGTAGACCATTTGAAGAGTGGGGGTCTTTTGTGGCTTGTTTGTAAGTGTTCCTGCCAGTTGGAGCTGGCTATCATCAGCTAAAAGAGAAAAAAAAAAAAAGCCATTGCAGCACATCAACACAGCTCTGAATGTGGGACCCAAAAGAAAACAACAGGACTGAGATGTGCTACCAATTGCACAGTATTGCACATCCTTCATATTTGATGCGTAATCCCTCAGAAGCCCCTTGAAAGGCCTGCTGAAACCTCCAAGAGAGCCCAAAGAGCAAGTCCCATGGGATTAGGGAGTTATTTCTGCTACAGAAAAACACATTTTCTCAGCTGACCTAGTCTCCGTGAGGAGGGGTCTTCCCTAAATGCTCCAACCTCTTCCCATCCTTTTACATCCCTTTCTCACTCTCTTTCCCTGGAAGAATAGGCTGGTTAGTTATATGGGGAATTTAAGTTGAAAGTGGACACAGTCAGCTCAGGTGTGCCCTCCTTTTGGGAAGATGTCCTCTGGTTCTTCTTTAAGCCCTGTCAGGACCCATCCCCTGAGCCAGGAAGATTCGCCTGGCTCCAGAATTATAAATAGAATGGTTTTCTCAGGGTTAGTTAGCAGACTAAATTTTGTTCAGTTAAGTAGAAATTATAGCTTTGAAATTATTTTGAGTTTCCATCTGTCAACTTTAATATTACTTGTCAAGACCCTAACCAACACTGTCCAACAACGCAATGAACAGAACATTTTGGCAAGTTCCCATACACCTTCATATTCCTTAAACTGGGCCCATGCTTGCAGCTATATACCAAATTTGACAAATTATACTTGCTAAGAGGGTGCTTAAGGTTAGACTTACTGTTAATAAGATATTAAGCCAAAAGGGTACAAAAAACTATATGTTTTAAACACTGTGCATCATACAGCCATACACTATTTTTGTAATTTCCTAAGCATTTTATTTCGCTTTCACTAAAGCAATCTTTTTATATTTTAATTAATATAAAATACTGAATTTTCTACACTGAAATTTCGTATACTATTTTCACAGAAATCCATGTCTTCAGCAGAGATCTCTTGACAAACACGGTGATTCTTATAAAGAATATACTGTATTTTTTATAATTATTTAAAATTAGATTATTGAGAATTTATAAGGAGGTAAAATTTGTATTTGGCCCAAGAGCTAATATGGGGGGAGTATGTGTAGCAAACAGAATAGATTTTTATAAGCAGCAAATGAAGTATGTACAACGATGCATTTCTTCAGTTTATCCAGTCACCTGCTGTCATTTATCTTTGTGTCCTTTGACTTCACTCCCCACTTTGCAATCGTTCTCACAAGTTCCACTTCCCCAATGCCAGCCACTGTTGGGGCCTCTAGTCTGGGCTAGACAGAACGTGGTCTGGGACTGTGTCAGCCACTAAGAACTTCCGCAGTTCAAACATACAAGTGAGTGTGTGAGACCATGCTGTCCATTCAGTTTGTAACTCTCCAATTCAATTGATATCTTTTAGGAAGCCAGGAGAATCACATACATTGAGTATATTTCATTGAGAGAGACCGCTCGTTGTAGTTACATCGAAATTAATAGAAAATAATCATTTCCTGAAAGAAAATTTGATATCACTAACTATGTGTTTGGGTACATAGCATGGTCTGAATTTACTAAATATTTAACATTTTAGACTGTAGTCAGTCCCTAGACTAACCTGGGACATTTTATGTCCATCATCTTGAATCCCTTGTGCACAGTATGTATGTGTTGGTGTGTGTTTGTCTGTATGTATGTATTTATGTGTGTGCGTGTAGTGAAAGAATGAATTAAGGTTGCTAACCCAGGTTCATCTTCCCCTGCAATGTACCTGAGAATCATAATCTCGTTTTTTCTGGATTTATTTGAGATTATGACAGACATCACTGTCTCCTTCTTAGTTCTTGAGGTAGGAACTTGACTCACTCCTTTAAAAGCCATGATGGTTTTCATTTCCTTCATTTTTCAAGATACTGTAAGGAAGAGAGACAGATCTACAACTTTTAAAATACTTTTCTGAGGGAGACTAGCTTCCTGTTTTCTCCCAGGGTACTCTTGAGGAGGGAGAAATGAGAAGTATGTAGATAGAAATATAGAGGAGAGAAACAGTTAAAAACCCAGGTTAGCTCGGGAGGGCCTGGGTCAAAACCCACTAGCCCCTTTTGTCTCTTCCAAAGGGCTTTTAAAGAAATGCAAAGGGATGGAACAAAAGACCTACACCCCCCAAGCCCCCACCCCAGGCACAGCTAAGTGCAGACCATCCCAGACACCTGGTGACTTTGCAAGTGGTCAAGCCATCCCCTAATGCAGCCCCGCTGTGTAAAGCCAGCTCAGGTCTCACTAGGAAGCTTTTGTGGGCTACCACACTTTTCCCCTAGAACAAATTGATGCTTTCAAAAGTGTCATGTAGATGAAGAAGAAAACGTTAAAGGCAACATTTTCAAAAACAAACAAGCAAAAGCCCTTTGTTTCAAAGGTAAATGAACCCAGATGAAGACGAGTGAGATGCAGGGAGATGAGCGAATGGGAGCTGCTGGCTGGGGTAAGCAGTGGGTGCAGAAATGGAGTGGTGGAGACTTTTCATCAGAGAGTTAAGTGATTTTTAATTTACTTGGAGTATGAGGGGAAAAAGCATGAAGTTCTTTCAAGACAGCCATTAGGTTTTTTTGCCAAGATTTCCATTTATTTATGGAAAGAAAATTTATGATTACTTATTTTAAAAGAAGGATTAAAATACTAAAGAACTTTTAAAACACAAAACCACTGTTTACTGTTCCTCAACGCATGAACTCACTGTCACTCCTCTGAGCCATCATCTCCTTCCAGCCTCAGAGAAGACCAGCTGTGTGCAGCGCCCTTCCTTGTTTTTACAAATGTAGTCCAGCACAAAATGGCTATTTGAGTCTTGATCATATGCCCAGCATCTAGAACCCTGCATGACACAAAATAGGCATTAAATACATGTTCAAATAAAAATGAGACAACTCATAAATGGCTAATTATCCTTGAACTCTACCTGTCCTTGGGACTCACCAGTTTGTATATACAAGTAACAACATTTAAAATAGTAAAATGGAAATAATAACTGTAGTGTTGAGTTCCTACTATGGTATGGCCCAGTGTTTAAATTTTCCAAATTTTCCCAGGTGTCTGCTGTTTCAAAGAGCAGCTTTCTGTCTATCATTTCACCTCCAAGGTCCTCAGAACCACATAGAAGAAAACTAGTTCTTTCATCTTTCTGTTCCTCCCTCCTCACTGTGATATCTTCAGCTAGGAGTGTTCCACTGCAACCCCACTCTGGAGTTCAGAAGTCTTTGAAAGCCTAACAGGTATACAATCCTTTCCCTTGCAATGTGCTAGCAGATGACAGTCAACAGGTCAGCCTTGTGTGAGTTAAATGCTCAAGCAGATATCACAGAGAATTCAGTATGTTCTGGCCCAGTTCTGACTTTTATACCTTTGTGCTGGGGGAAAATAGTTTCCATAGAAATCTGGTCTTGATGGTAAAAATGAAATACTTTAAATAGCTTCTAAAATATCAGTATATTAGATTAGTTTGTTTTATTAATTAACTTATTTATTGTGTGTGTGTGTGTGTGTGTGTGTGTGTGTGTGTGTGTGTGTGTGTGTGTATGTGATGAATTTCCCACTATTTCCACAACTTTGAACCCAGGTGATGGGGGAATGTCTTTCAGTACTCCGTGAATATGTGTTGCTCTGATTGGTTGATAAATAAAATGCTGATTGGCCAGTAACCAGGCAGGAAGTATAGGCGGGATAAACAGACAAGGAGAATTGTGGGAAGGCTGGAAAGCTGAGTCAGGAGATGCCAGCCTGCTGTCCAGGGAGCAGCATGTAATGGCACACAGGTAAAGCCACGGAACACGAGGCAACATACAGATTAACAGAAATGGGTTGAGTTTAAGTCTAAGAGCTAGTCAGTGGTAGGTCTGAGCTAATGGCCAAGCAGTTTTAATTAATATAAGCTTCTGAGTGATTAATTTTATAAGCAGCTGCAGGGTCCGTGGGGCTGGGCAGGACCAGAGAAGACTTTAGCTACACCCAGGTCCTTGTTATCATCATAGTCTCTAGTACCCCATGGCTGAACTTGGCTTCCTAGAAACCATTCTGCTCCTGTGGACTATCTCATTCAATCCTTAAAAATGTTTTGTTGTTGTTGTTGTTTTCTTTTGTTTTGTTTTGAAGGTGGAGACAACTTATCCAAGAAGTTCATGGAAGCTGACGAAGATTACACACCAGGGGTCAGCAACAGCAGATTCCAACTCGAACACAGGCATATGCCCTTCAACTTCGAAGTGCTCTTGTGGGTCCCAGGGTTTTGGAACCAGTCCTGTCCAGGACCTAAGTTCGGCTGTATGTGTTTTCCTGTGTGATAGTGCCTGTTACTCTAGCCCACATGTAGTAAGTAATCTCTCTAAATCTGCAGCAGAGAATCAGGCTTTTTCCCACTTCACTCACAAACCACGTGCTTTTAACTGTCCATCACGTACGTCCCTTGTTGCTGTCCAATTGCATCTGTTTGACCAAAGCTTGAGTATCTGCCATAGATGGGATTCTGGCCTTACTTTTTACTGATCATTACTTAAGGTTGTTTAAAGTCTTTTTCAAAACACAAGACAGGAAATTTCCATTTTCTTTATATCATACACACACGCTGTTTAATTTGTGTATCTGGGTTCTCTTCTTTCAGCTTCAGTCCAAACTTGGCACATTGCTTGTAAATTATACAAAAGCCTATGAAGAGACTGGATTTGAAGGCAATCCAAATGACATTTCTTTACTAAGTACTGTACTCAAACTGACCTCTTCTCCTGCCTCACCCAAATGTCTATCCGTGTGTCTGCAAAAAGCCCATGAACCATGGTGCTCTCTCTTGTTTATTTAATGGGCTTCTTAGTGGCACCATGCCTCACCACTCTCCTTAGCCCTGTGCCCACGGTCTCAGTGATTAGGACTAACCTTGAACTCTACCATGTTCAACTATTGTCTCTAAGTTGCAAGGAAGTTGTCAAAGAAGTTGAATCTCCACCATCACTCCTTCCCTAGTCAGCCTGCTAAAGGGAAAATTCTTTCTATCAACATGACTTTGAACCAGCTACACACGCGAAAACTATGGCTGAGACCTTAATTTGAACCATAAGGTACAGAAAACTCTGCACTTACTCCTCTTCTTACTATTATTTCTTCCACATAGAGCATCGTCTTTGTATTCATTTCTGCTGTCGTTGTTGTTTAACTAGGGTCTCACTATGTAAACCTAGCTGGCCTAGAACTCTCTGTGTAGCTCAGATGGGCCTTGAACTCATAGAGACCCACCTGCCTCTGCCTACTGAGTACTGAGATTAAAGCTGTGTGCCACCATGCCTGGCTTGTCTTTCTAGTTTTTACTGTAATAGTTTTATGAAGTTAAAAAATCAGCTCAAAGTGTACAAACGTATATTTACTATTATTTTATTTACACTAATGTATACATTTGGGATTTTTGGAGAGTCTAGTTTATTTTCATCAATGAAAATAGATACAACCATGATGTCTTCAAGAATACAAATTATTGATATATAACTAATCCTATTTCTCCAAAGGAGAAAATATATGTTCACGAAGCGATTGCTTCCTACAGGATCTCAGAGTTAGTAGTTTCCATACACTTTTGGTAAGTTCATAAAACTACATAATAAATTAAAGTTATTCTTATTAATAACACTTTTTAATATATTGTTCCTTAATGAAACTAAATAGGATTTATTTATTTTCTCTTATGAATTATCAAATTCTGTTTTTGTAGATCTCTAATTCTTTTGTATCTTAACTCCCTTTAGTTTCAAATCTAGCTACTTGGAAGAAGTAGATTGCTGCTCTTCCTTGCTTACTGATTGAAGAATTAAGACTATGTATTTCTTGGAAATACAGTTTTGGTCACATTTTTAGGTGAGTAATTATTAGTCTATCATCTATGTATCTATCTATGTATGTATCTATCTATCTATTGTCTATCTAGTTATCATCGAGCTAGCTAGTTTTCTGTCACCTATCTCATATATATATATATTTGGTACACAGGATGTATTCTTTAAATATACTTATTGCTATTATTACTTTATTAAATACTGTATTTAATAATAAACTTCTAAACAAGACTTTTAAAGCATGTTTACTTGGGAATTCTAGAGACTAAAAATGATGGCATTTGTGGAAATTGCTCAATAGCCTAAGCATTCCCAGAATTCTCAGTATATTACAATGTTTGATTATTAAGTTTGACTCTGGCCAAGAAGATGATGATATGCTTTTGTCCCTATCGAGATTACCACCTTCTACCCCAGCCAGCCGGGATTTCATGCCGAATGACAGTGGAAACTAGTGACTACAAGAGGAGACAGCAAAGAGGGACATAGTGAGTATATAGAGGAGCTTGGCTTCTGGGTCAGACTAGAGTCTAGAGGTGTGAGTTCCCTGAGAAGAGACAGGCAGATGAATTCTCCATAGAGCAGATTCATTTTTATGGTTATATAGTTTATTACATTTACACAATGAATCTTAGTCAGTTTCACACACACCCAGTTCCCCTCTCTCATCCTTCATCCATTCCCACTGTGACATTAATTCTCAAGAAGTCCCCCTTCTATTTTCATGTCTTCTTCTTAGGTGTGCCCCATAGAGTCTAGAGTTTCTTGCCCAAGTGTGGATGGGAGGTTATTTCCTAGCTCAAGAATAACGTGGCTATACCACTGAAGAAAACAACACACCCCTACCACAGCAACTAGTAATTGCCAAGCAACATGATTCATACCTTAAAAATCATCATGGTTTTTGTTTTCTTAATTTTTCTGGATACCAGGATATAAGGAAGGGAGATATGGGGCCTAATGAGCCATTTCCCCATCCATGATGAAATGTTGATGGCCCAATCTTGTACAAGTCTTGTACGGATAACTTATACAGTGAGTTCATGAGTACAACAGCTTTGGCATGTCCACAAAGACATCTTTTTATTGCATATTTCTCTATCCTCTGGCTCTTACATTCTTTCCATCCCCTATTCTGTGATGTTTGCTAAGCCTTGGGAGGGGTAATATAGTTAGAAGAACCTTCTTGATTAGCTCCTCCATTTCTCTGTGTCCTGTGACCAAAGTACATGTATATTCAAAGTAGGGCCTTGTACTGGCTGGTTTTGTGTGTCATCAAGCTAGGGTCATCAGAAAGGAAGGAGCCTCAGTTGAGGAAATGCCTCAATGAGATCCAGTTGTAAGTCATTTCCTCAATTAGTGATCAAGTGGGGAGGGCCCAGCCCATGGTGGGTAGTGCCATCTTGGGGTAGTGGTCCTGGGTTCTATAAGAAGGTGGACGGAGCAAGCCATAATAAGCAAGCCAGTAAGCAGCTCCCCTACATGGCCTTTGTTTCAGCTCCTGCCTCCAGGATCCTGCCCTGTTTGAGTTCCTGTCCTGACTTCCTTCAATGATGAACAGCAATGTTGAAATGTAAGCTGAATAAGCCCTTTCCTCCCTAACTTGCCTTTTGGTCATGGTGTTTCATCACAGCAATAGAAACCCTAAGACAGGACTTATCACCAAGTTCTGGTGGATAACCAAAAGTAGTAGCAATAGTCTGGATTATTTTGAGCCTCTGAGGCTCAACTCACAGAGAGCTATCACATACCTACCACTGGAATTTTTGTTTAATCGCTCATAGCTCTGGGAAGAGCATTGTCCAGCCGTGAAGAGTACCTCTGTTCAAACTCATATACATATATGTACATATACATACATATCGTGTATACTTGCAGGATCGCATATGGCTTTTTTTATATATCCTTAGTTTTGGTTTTACTTCTCCATTTTCTTCTTCCTCCCTATCCTTCCATTCCCCTCTCCTTGCTTAGACCTTTCAACTCCCCACCCAGTATTCCTCTCTCCACTTTCATATCTAATGTGTTCTATTATCTCCCTTAAGGTCTCTTCACCTCTTCCCTTCTCCCTCTAATAACCCATTTCCACCTTTCTGGCCTTTACCAGAACTCCATGTTAAGCACATTAACTCTAAAAACTCATAGCTAAGATCCACATTTGAAGGAAAACTTGCAATTTTTGTTTTTCTCAACCAGTATATTTACCACACTTATCTATTTTTTCTGTAAACTTCATAATTTCATTATTCTTTACCATTGAATAAAATTCCAATGTGTGTTTGTGTTGCATTTTTTCATTATCCATCCATTCATCAGTTGATGGACATCTGGGCTGCTCTATTTCCACACTATTGTGAATAGAGTCACAATGAATGTGGATGTTTAGGCAAATCTGTAGTAGAGCATGGAGTCACTTGGGTATGTGCCTGTGGGTAGTATAGCTCTATCACATGACAGCTCCAGTCTTAACTTTTTGAGGAACCTCTACACTGATTTCTAGAGTGACTGTATTAGTTTGTACTCTCACCAACAGTGAATAAGGGTTTTGCTTTCTCCACATCCTTGTCAGCATTTTTAGTTCCCTGTTTTCTTGATATTAACCATCCTGAATTACAATGAGTTGACATCATGTATTTTTATGACAACTAAAGATGCTGAACACGCTTTAAAATATTTATTATCTATTTGTGTTTCTTCTTTTGAGAACTGTTTAGTCTTATTGACCATTTTTACTATTTGGATGTTTGCTACTTATGCTCATTGTATATCCTAGGCACGATTCCTTGGTCAGATGTATAGCGGGCAGAGATCTTGCATTCTGTAGGCTACCTCTTTACTCAAAGAACAGTTTTCTTTGCAGTACAGAAGCCTTTTTTTTTTTTTTTTGGTTTTTTCGAGACAGGGTTTCTCTGTGTAGCTTTGCACCTTTCCTGGAACTCACTTGGTAGCCTAGGCTGGCCTCGAACTCACAGAGATCCACCTGCCTCTGCCTCCTGAGTGCTGGGATTAAAGGCGTGCGCCACCACCGCCTGGCCAGTATAGAAGCCTTTTAATTTCAGAAGTTCACACTTGTTGACTGTTGGCCTTCCCTTCTGTAACCAGAGTCCTACTGAGAACGTCCTTAACTAAGCCTATATATTTAAGTGTGCTCACTACTTAATCTTCTTGTAGTTTCAAGTCTAACATTAAGGTCTTAGATCCATTCTGAGTTATTTTTTTGTGCAAGGTGAGAGAAAATGATCTAGTTATATTCTCTCACATGTATACATACAGTTTTCCTGTGCCATTTGTTGAAGGTGCTGTCTTTTCTTGGATGTATTTTTTTTTGCTTCTCTATGAAAATTCAAGTGGCTATAGTTGCATGGATGTGTACCCAAGTCCCCTATTCCATTTCACTGATCTATAAGTCTTTTTTGCAGTACCAAACTATTTTTATTACTATGGCTCTGTTTCGTTTTTTTTTTCTTTTTCTGTGAGGAATTGAGTTGACATTTTGATGGATATTACATTAGATTTATAGATTAATTTTGATAGGATGGTGGTCATTTTCATATTAATCTTCCTAATACATGACCATGTGAATTCTTTCCATTTTCCAGTGTCTTCAATTTCTTCCATTCCTACTAGTATTCATTTATTTCCTTTTCATATCTTACTGATTTAGCAAAGATTTCAAACACAACATGAATAGGTTTAGGGAGAGTAGGCATTCTTTCTTTGTTCCTGGACTTTGTTGGAATGTTCCGAATTTTTCTCCATTTAACATGATATTGGCTAAGGGTTGTCATATGTACCCTTTATTAAGACATATTTCATCCATTTCCCATATCTCTGGGGTTTTATTATGAAGGAATGTTGCATTTTGGTAAAGATAGTCTGTATCTATTGAGATGATTTTTGAGTTCTGTCTTTGATACTATTTATATGATGAATTGTAATTACTAAAGTTATGTGTTGAACTGTCCCCAAATGTCTGAAATGGAGCCAGCTTGATCATGGTGTGCTGGTTAGTTTTGTATCAGCTTAACACAAGCTAGAGTTATCCAAAAGGAAGGGAATCTCAATTGAGAAAATGCCTCTCTTCGATCCAGCTATAGGACATTTTCTTAATCAGTGATTGATTGGGGAAGGCCCAGCCAATTGTGGGTGGTGCCATTCCTGGGCTGGTGGCCCTGAGTCTTATAAGAAAGTAGGCTAAGGAAGCCAGGGAGAGCAAGCCAGTAAGCAGCACTTCTCCATGGCTTCTGCATCAGCTCCTGCCTTCAGGTTCCTGCCCTGTTTGAGTACCTGTCCTGGCTTCCTTCAATGAGAATACAACTCTTTCCTCCCCAACTTTCTTTATGGTCATGATGTTTCATTACAGAAATAGAAGCCCCAACTAAGACACATGGCAAACGATCATTTAGATGAGTTTTTATAGTTTGGTTTGGAATTATTTTGTTGAAAAATTTTGCATCTATGTTTAGGGAACTTGATTTACAATGTTCTATTATTGTTGTATCTTTATCTGGTTTTGGAACTGGGATAATTAATCTGGAATTAAAGAATAATTTGAAAAGTACTAGTCTTGGTTCTTCTTTGGATGTCACATGGGATTCTGCACAAAATCCATCTCAACCTGGCCTTTTTTTTAAATTGGAGATATTTTTAATTTCTGCTAAATATCACTACTTCTTAAATGTCTAAACTATTTATTTTTACCTTGATTTAATTCTGGTAGGTCATATGCATCTAGAAATTCATCTATTTCTTGCCTGGCGGAATACAAAATTTTAAGATATGTCTTACTTATCTATTGCCATGACAAAACACCATGATCAAAGCAATTTATAAAGGAAAATATCTTACTGGGCTATGGTTTTAGAGGAATATAGTCCATGAGAGTGGAGCAAAAGCATGGAGACAGGGACAGCTAGGAGCTCACATTTTGAATCACAAGTAGGAGGCAGAGAAAGTCACACTGAGAATGGTACAAGTCTTCTAAAACCTCAAAACCCATCCCCAGTGACATACCTTCTCCAAGAAGGCCACAACCCTTAATCCTTCCTAAGCAATTCCACCAATTGGGAACCGAGGTTTTCAAATCTATGAGCCTCCAGGGGTTGTTCTCATTCACACCACCACATTCCACTCCTTGTCCCCTATTGGCTTGTGATGAAATCATAAAACAAAATGCATTTAGTCCAACTCCAAAAGTCTCCATAGTCTCTTACAATCTCAATACCATTTTAAATTCCAAAGTCTAAGACCTTCTAATGCTCAAGGCCATCTATTAATTGTAACCTCCTATAAAATCTAAAATCAAATTACATACTTCCAGCATATGATGTCACTGAATATACATTTCCATTACAAAAGGGATGGTGGAGGACACTGTAAGAAAATAAAATGGCAGAATATTAATAGAACCAGAATTCCAAAGAGGGTATATGTGTGTGGTGGCAGGGAGATGTTAGTCAAAGCAGAATTTTAGAGAATTGTATAGGAAACAACATAAATGTGGATCTATATCTTAAAGAAACCACGACTGGCATTCATTTAGCTAATATAATTAAATATGAAAAAGGAGCTTCTAATTATAGAATAGTGAGCTGAATGTGATGAAAGACACAAAAATTTTCCTAAACCAAAATTTCAAATTTCAGGACTTACTTCATCATATGTAAATGCTGTCTTGGGTATGAAATATTTGAAAGTTAGAGGTTATAATGTAGGATAAATTACAACTCAGAATCTAAAAAATATGGTAAATGGAACATGTTAATATAATTCACAAAAGTAGCTATTTATCATATAAAAATTTGTACTGTACTCAGAAGCTATGTACCACGCCACAGATCATTTAGTAAATACTATATAATGTCTCTGAAAATAGAGAGTGAGAGTTACATAGGTCACTTTTCCAAGAATAAATTCATCCTATATTCCTGAAAAATACTCTATTATCTTAAGAAAGGTTCTACTATAGTGATTGCAAATTGGTCCCCAAGTCTCAGCACTGAAATACAAAGTGGTTTCCTTTTTGGCTCACAGCAGTTGGGTGCCTGCTAGGAAGTCGTCTTGGAGCTGCAGCATCTGAAGCCCCCAGCTTTCCAGGCTACTGCAACAAACAAGAAAGCTAAAGGAGGTAGACTGAGCAGCCTTGGCTTGAAGTTAAACCAGTCTACCTTGGTCATTAACTTACCTAGGCCAATGACCTGCAAAGGAGGGTGGGTACTGTCCTGAATCAGAATGGACACTTTGGGACACCCTTGCTAGTGTAGAAATGATCTAAAGGCTTTCCACAGATATAGATCTCTCTGCACACCATCCATTTTCACACACATTTTCATCAGGAACAAACAACTGGCCCCTTGATTGGCATCTATTCATTGGTGTTTTCTCTCCTTGATTCTTCTTTTGGAAACAAAGTGGCATTTTCTTAGAGCTTAATATTTTATTAATACTGCCTTGTAGAGCAGCAGTTTCTTTAAAATAATTTCCTCCGGCACCTGTTACTCTTGAAATAATGTGGACAAAGTATTTAGTAGCAGCTATGAGTGAACTTCCCCTTTGATCTTAATCTCTGAAGATTTGGATAAAACATAGCAAATAATGGTAAGGTAGAGAGAGCTGCCACAGACCCAGGAGTCGGGATATTCACAGTGCTCTGGGCAAGCGTGGTACAAGACCCATTTGAAGAGTCCAGCAAAGTCACCCTAGTGTTCAAGACACAGTGACTCTGATTGATCAGTCTGAAGGGGAAAAAAACTAATTTTTTGTAAATATTTTTAAATGTTTTATTTATGTGCCCATAAGTGTCTCTCTGTGTGTGTGCTGTGTGAGTGTGGTGGCTGTGGAGGCCAGAAGGGGGCATTGGATCCCCTGGAGCTGGAATTACAGGTGATTGTGAGCTGCTTGATGTGGGTGCTAAGAACCGAATTTGGGTCTTTGGGAAGAGCTACAAATGCTCTTAACCAGAGTCATCCCCACAGCCTCAAAATATACATTTATTGAAAACCATGATCTGCTTTGCATTGACGTTAAGGACTCAGAGAAGATAGCAAGTAGAAAGTAAATTAGAGCAGATTTTTGTCTATAGCGTTCTATTTGAAATGAGGTGAAAATGAGCTAATAAAAGAACTTAGCTGCTGACCTGAAAACATGCATAAGCACAGGAATAATAAAAGGAACACAAGCCCCGGGGCTTTGGTACAAGACCAGGAAAGGGAATTTTAACAACACAGAACCATTAGAACTTGCGATGGATGTCTCACCACACAAGGAACCAAAGAGTGGAAAGTTCCCAATCCTGAAAGTGCTTCAGCTACTCAGTATTCTTTCTTCAGTCTCTTAGAAAGTAGCATCACTAATTTTTAAAAAACATGCCAGAATTCATGTATCTAAATGACCAATGTTTCAAAGGAAGCAGACACTGTTAGAGGTTATGGGTTAATTTGATCGATACTAACATTGCCCAAATATTTTTGAGAACTCTTCTTTTTTTAGTTATCCTTCAATGCCAGCGTCATGTTCTCTGGAACAGTGACAAAGCAATGACCCAGAGGGAAAAATTTAATTGAAGTCACCAAATGTCATTCAAAGTTAAGTTTGTTGCCTAAGGCCAACTACTGAGATAATAAATGTTACTTTGGATCTTAAAGTATACATAAATTATACCTCATTATGTCCAGTGAATGCAATTTTATTTTGCCTTCACACAATCATTAAAGATACTTCATCCAACTGTTTTGAATAGAGGGACAGCATTAATGCTATTTATAGACACCCCAATAGATACACCATAAAGGCTTCTATATTTACTTCAAATTCCATTTTTAAAATTCACTGTGTTTCACAACAAATATTCTATTTTAACAATCTAACCAAATAACACCATATATTATATTACATTTCTTAACTCTTCCACCATTAAAAAAATCATGTTAATTTGTATTTCGACTATCTCACAAATAAGCTATATAGCTAGGTTAAACACCATCACAATTTTCTAGGCAATTAACATTCAAAGATACTTGGAAATATATAATAATTGGTGTTGTGGTTTGGAAATGCATGAAGTGAAAGGGAGAAACAACAGAATCCTAATCAATGTCAGGCCCTCAGCCTAACCGACACCAGAAAACTGATGGGAAAGCCAGGCCTCCTGTCCCCAAATAGTCCTCTTCCACCATGTATCGGGGCCCTTTTCATTCAGACCCAGACTGCCTTCCTGGATATCCTGCAGATTGTCTCTCAGATCTACAGCAAAATCAGCCCCTGAAATCCCCAAAGAAGCCTTTCATCCCCGCCACGCTACTGCTGGACCTCACATGAAATGTCTGATCCCAGCCACTGGGTAGGAGATGGCCCTGTGCACATGGTGAAGCACCTAGGGGAAGCTTCACCCTTTCCTTCCCCAATTGTGTTTGAGGAAATCCAGGAGAGGCTCAGAGCCCTGACTTCCTGGACAATGCATGAAAATCTTAATTTCAATAGTGTATAGTAACCCATACTGTGGCCACACTATAGCTCATTCAACTGCTCATTTAAATGTTTGTAATCAATAGTGTAGGACGCTTGTTTATGGACTGGTAAGTAAAGTTGAAGGTTGAAATTGCTAGCTAAAAGTAGTATAGTATTTTAAATTGTAATCTCCATTTCCCAGTAATCCCTAAGAGGGTTACAGCAATTTCTCCCATGAGTCATGTCGAGGATTAAGTTCAGCAGTCCTGGAAAGTGTTGACATCCTTCCTTCCTCCTTCCCTCCCTTCCTTTCTCTTCCTCTCTCCTATTCCATCTTGCTTTCTGTCCTTGTATGTGTGTTTTTGTTTGGTGCGCACCTGTGTGAGTGTACACAGGTGCAGGAGTTTATGGGTGTCAACTTGGAGTTGACATCTGGTGTCTTCCTTGATCATTCTCTGCTTTACTGACTGAGGCAGAGTCTCTCACTGAGTTCAGAGGTCAGAGATTCAGCGACTCCAGCTCTCCAGCTTGCCCTGGGGATTACTATCTCTGCCTGCCTCCCCAGGTCTGGGAATCCTGGTGAATACCTTGCCTCCCTATCTTTACAGCTCTTATGCGGGTTTGGAGAATCAGAATTCCAGTCCTCATTCTTGTGCACAAACATTTCATTCTTCACCGCGTCATAGCCCCAGCTCTAGCTTTCTCTTTTTCTAAGTTTTGTTGATTGCATGGATGGGAATGTCCATGTAATTTTTGTGTAGTTTGTACTTTGCATTTCGCTCATGAAAAACGGAATATTTATTGTCCACTTTTATTTTCTTTATTTTCAGCTTTGTTTATTTTTGCGAGCTGTATGGATGTTCGGAACATGACTTAGTATCAGATTCCCCCCCCCCATTTCCTTTTTGTGGAGCTGGGAATTGAACCCAGAATCCTGTGCATGCTGAACAAATTATCCAGCACTGAATACTCCGATGTCCTTTTATCAGCCCTCTGACAGCATTCTGATTGCATATATTTTTCTCTATCAGTGCTTTTGTATAAAGAGTATATGCAGTTAAAGTTAATATCTTCTAAGTGTCTGCCATACTTTAACGTCTCTCCTCTCGATCAAAAGTACACAAATAATATTCTTGTGTTGGTCCTATTTTAGTATTGAATTTTTACTTTCTGTTCATATTAAAATATTTAAGGACAGGTTCAAAGAGGGAACTGTAGAAGCCAAGCAGCTTTTTAAGTTCAGGAGCCTTAAGCATGTGCTATAGCCATCTCTTTCATTTAACTCTCTCTCTCTCTCTCTCTCTCTCTCTCTCTCTCTCTCTCTCTCTCTCTCTCTCTCCACT
>CABHPR010155965.1:27191-49159 GCA_902168415.1 Peromyscus melanophrys
CTCTCTCTCTCTCTCTCTCTCTCTCTCTCTCTCTCCCCTCTCCTCCTTCTCCTCCTCCTCCTTCTCCTCCTCACCCCCTCCTCCTCCCCTCAGAATATCTGCCCTAAGTATTTCCATCATATTAGAAAACAATGCAATCCTTTCCCTTTAAAACTCTGAGTATAAAATCTGCTTTTACTCCAATAGAAGATGTTAAATTAATTGCCACAGCAGTTCCTTCTCTCTGCTGCTGTCACCCAGTGCCTGGTGTTGAGGACACATTGGCTAAGGTCCGGCAGGGGCACTTGTACAGCATTGAGTCTCCCACAGGGCGTTTCCACACTTGGCAACGAGACATTGCTTCTCTGACCCAAGCTCTCCAGAGTTTGTAGATGGAAACTTTATAGTAGGGGAGTAATTTTTCACACACTAATCATTATTTCAATTAGCAAATGAGAAGGAAATGATGAAGGAATGTTCCATGGGAGGCTTCTCTTTTGGTCCTTTTGTGGGAAAACATTAGAAATCTAACTTTGCTTCCTCCCATCCCCCGCCACCGGGTTGGTGTGTGATTCTGAGGAAGGAAGTGTTCAGGGCAGAGTCAGTTTTTTCAAGATTTTACAACTAAATGACTTAGGGCACTGGATTTTTCTTTTGCTGCAGTAACAACTGCAAATGGATATTTATATAGAGTTAGGTCAGACCTAAGAGCTTTAAGAGTTTATTTTTAGATTTCTGCTTGGCCAAGAGGGAAGTATGGTAAATGAACCTTATGTTCTTAAATGGGCATGCAGCTGGACTCCAAATATTTCAGAAATCTGATGGGAGGTACTTGAGAAAATCAGCTTTATTACAGAGCCCCAAACAATGACAATATTACTTCTGTTTGTTTGGCTTTTTCTCTTCCTCTTTTTCCCTTACTTAACTTTCACTTTTAATACTCATGGGCTCTACATTTTTTGAAGATAACAAAAGAACACCAAGATGACTTATGAGAAATATAAATACAAAGTCTCGTAACTCTAGCTAGTCATCACTAGCAGTGTGCTTTCTAGTGTGCAAACCTCCAGCTGAATGTGGCTGGTCAGGCTAGCACTTGAGACATGGTGCAGTGTTAATTACACATCAATTTGAAGACTAAGTGTGAAAAAAAAGAACATAAATCAATATAATGAATATGATTAATTATTCAAATGGTAACATTTAGAAATAAGTGGTTAAATAAAATATATTGCTAATTTGTACCTGTTCTTTTCTTCAGTTTTATTTTTTATTTTTTAGTGTTGTTTGTTTTGCAATGAGATCTCAATATGCAGCTGTTGTACCCATTTTACGAAACCCCCAGAGACCACCAAGGAGCCAGTTTCCGATGCAAGCACATAAGGGTCCTTTTATTCAGGTTCGACCTGGGCCGCCACACGCCAGATGGACGAACCTAGGTGTAGAGGGTTTTGATAGGGAAAAACCACAAGCGGGGAATTGGCAACTTGGGATTGGATAGAAGGGGAAAGGTGATTTTTTGAAACTATTGGTCCAGACTTTGGGCATGAAACCACAACCTGCTGAACAGGATTATCTGGACTGCTCAGCAGGATTATCTAGATATCTCCAAGGACCATAAACCACAGACAGGATGTCTACAGGAGTATCTCCTTTCCTGTATAAACAGCAGACAGGATGTCTGCAGGAGGATACTGTTCTGTATCCGTTCAAGTTATCATGGTATATTCCTGAGCCTGTAAAGTTAAGTTTAGGCCTTCACATTCCCCCATTCACAAGTACCAATGACAGGACTCAATCATGAGTCCTACCTGTCCAGAGGTTCAAGGGTGTTGGGACGTAAGAACCATTAGCTAACAGATTTTTCTAGGGCAGTGACATGTGTATCTATTGCCATTCTTTAAGGCCCTGTAGTTCTGATCTTTGAGTACAACCAGATTATAATCTTATATAGTACCTCTTTGGTTCTGCATAAAGAAGGTCAAGTGTCTTATCTTATTGCAGAACCATTTTAGTTAATAAATTTATCAATTGAGAACTCTGAACCTACTTTTCTAGTATGTCAATGAGCATTACAGTTGGCCATCTTGCCTCTATGCCAGAGTTTCCTTTTGACCCAGCATTTCAACCTTTTCTGAACAGGAAACATGAGACAACATATTTTCTTCTGGAACTGCTTCAAGCTGGCACTGGGGCACCGTTGTCAGGGCCCCATAAAGGCTGAAAGGCTGGTCAAATGCTGAAAGCCTGGTCAAAGGCTGGGCAATGGAGCATCTGTCAGAAGCATGTGGCTGTCTGACTCTGTAGAGACAAGGAACAATCACACTGGCTGAGCTGGTCCACATCAGCTTTTAGCAAGTCTGGAGCTCACAGTCGTCTAGAATAGTGGAGTAAGCAACTGAAACTTGGAGGTGTCTGCCAGCCAAGTAGAAATCTGTTGAGACAAACTTAAACTAGGAACAGAAGTTAAAATTTATGAACTTATTTGGAACCCTTAGGCCTATACCCTTAGTAATTGGGAAAAACAGGAGTCCCAAGACCAGGAGAGAGGAAAAATACCATCCTTAGGAATAAGCTGCATTTATCTGGGGTCCTTCTGACCTCTGTGAAGTGGATCCAAATTTTATGACTCTTTTAATCCTCTGAAGCCTAAACAAACTATCTTACAAAATGACATAAAAGTTTCAGATACATTAGTATTACCAATCTATACTGAAATCCGTATTGTAGACAAAGCAGGTAATGGGTATCTGTAAAACAGCAGAAGTGGACTCACACCTTTGAGTCTCAATGAGAACTACAGATTTGAGTTAAAAATTTGTGTATTTTCCTTTTGTCCAGAGAGCCAGGTATAAATTGGACAGAGATTTTTGGCCTGATAAGAAGCACTTTTAGGTTTATATTTAGATATATTTAGATGACATCTAAAATAAATCTAAAATGTTGAGCTTGTGACTGAACAGTAAGTAGTCATTGCTCTGCTAGCTTATCAGAACTCTATTAAATGTTAAACTCTAAACTGTTATATCATAGAACAGGAGAGCAATCTGAAACTTTTTATCTTAAATCATTTTCTGAGATCCTCAAAGCTTAGAAGCTTTCCTATCCTCAGACCTTTCTTAGACTGATATCTGAACCTTTATGACTTATTTAAACTTTTATATCTTAGAACATTTTCTTAAAGCTGAGCTAACAAGCTGGCTATAGCCTTGCAGAAGGATCTGGTTGTCTGATGCTGCCATGCTGACAAAGTTAGAGCTAGCCTAGCCATCAGTACTATCAGAGATCTGAGAAGGATAAACTATATCTGAGTGCAGACAAAGCAGCTTCCAATCTTATATGTTCCAGGGACCAGTCCATAACCAGGTCTCCATAGTGTTGGAGGCACCAGTCAGAACAGCATCAATCTTCTTCCACCATCAGG
The DNA here is from genome assembly GCA_902168415.1 of Peromyscus melanophrys. NCBI lineage: Eukaryota > Metazoa > Chordata > Mammalia > Rodentia > Cricetidae > Peromyscus > Peromyscus melanophrys. The sequence continues at coordinate 30,595 of CABHPR010155965.1, forward strand.
CCCATAAGGCAGAGTATTTTTCCTGTGGAATAGGGACAAGGAAGACTGATCTTGTTTCCTCCAAGCAAAAGGGTGCAATCAATTCCAGTGTCCTGCTGCTTGTCCACAGTCTGGGCTGGGTCCTGGTGGCAGACGTTGCATTGGGGCATCCTGCCCTGTGGTCAGTGTTGCCATAATCCAGGCAGAGATGTTTTAGTGCCTTGTACCTAATCTTCTTTAGAGACCTTGGGTCACTGCTAGGATCTGGAAGTCTGTCTGATATAATAAGCTTTTAGATCAACATTTAAATGCCATATTCTGCAGATCTCTGAAGTATGAGGGCTGTCCAGGTATCTCTGAATAGACAAACTTTGTTTCTAGTTACTTGTTGCAAGCTCAATCCTGAAAACATATGCAAGGGACTGGGTAAACTTATCCCTGTAATATTGCATCAGTACTTACCTACCCTGACTACAATTTAAAAAAACTTGATTATTTATGACTGACTATTTATGTTTTCTAACAGTCTACAATAAGTAGCCTTAAAAACAATGATTTTAAGTTGAAGCTCTTCTAGCATCAAATACAGGTTCAGTAAAGAAACCAAAACAAAATATCAATATAAAACATATGTATGTATCAATTTATTCAAATAACTTAAGCTTAACAAACTTAGCAAATATAAGGAGGCTAGACAACATTCTTAAGCCTGAATGTACCTTGGGTAAGGAGAGACATTCTTCAAGTCACTGGTTCTCAATTTTTTCAATGCTATTTCATAACTGCAGTTTTGCCATTGTTGAATCCCAATGCAAACATCTGACATACAGGTGGTCCTAGGCCACCCCTGTAAAAAGATTTTTTTAACTCCCAAAGGGTCAAGACTCATGGAGTCAGAAGCTATTTCAAGCCCTTTGTCAGACTGCTTAGGTCATTGTCTTGCTGCATCACAAGAAATGAACATCCCAGTTTCCGGTTAGCATTTGGAGCTTATGGCTGTGACCCTAATTTTTAGCCTTTTACGCTAAGTCTAAATATTAAAAATATAGAGCATTTTATAAGCTGAAAACGTCCCATAGCCTTATAAACTTAAATACTTTAAAAACTGTTCTTAAAAGATTAAGATCTCTCAAATGTCTTCTTTAATGTCAACAATAAAGTACCTTTTCTTACTTTAAGGGGGAGAAAACATGGCATCACCACAATCTGTATAAAGTAAAACCAAGCTCCAAAGTGCAAACAATCCCAGAGTTCAATATCTGGGATTCATTTATAATCCTTTTGGTTCTTTTACTTGAAGGCTTGGATGATTTCTTTGACCCTACCCTTGGCAGCACATACATAGCCTGCCTGCTCCATTTCATTATGGCTGGTGCTTCCGGTGATCATCACCTGGCACTGGCATTTTTCAAAACTGCTAAGGTCCACCATTGCAACTAGACTCTTTTTGGAACTCTAGCCCTGCCATACATTTGCAAACCTCAGCTTTTTCCTATGATTCCTTTATGTCTTTAAAATTATCATCATTTTACATGGGTAAATCTTAAATTGCAAAGTTTAGCTGCCAGAGCAAGGTATATTCCGGTGTATAAAAGCATTGATGTGCAGCTTTAATATTTATTAAATACCTTATTTATTAAACATATGTTGCCATCTATTTAAATTTTCTAGAAGCTTGCTGTTGAACGCTTGGTAAAGATATAAGTACTTCAGGTGTTAACCTGAGTAGATCTTTATAACCTTAGTAATAGATAGCTGCCAGCCGCATGGCTGTCCATGAGGCCACCAGGCAAGATGGAGGAAGCCACGTGGTTGCTGTTTAAAGCACGTTTTTCTAAACAGTAATTACTTGCACACATACACATAGTTGGATCTAAGTTACACACACATATATACAGTTAAAGCTTGCTTACATTTACACATATAATTAAATCCAAGTCACATACATGTTCACATACATATACACACATATAAGTGGTTTGCAGATTCATTAGCTATTTTTAAAATGAAAATCAACCAGAATTAACTTTTAAATTCAGTATTTGCAGGTATAAGAAACCATAACAAGCATAGTTCACATCACATCCCCTCTGACTTTTTATAACTTTTCATGTACCCTCAAGCCATTCCTTTGATCCCTCAGACATTTATTCCAGACAAATTCTGCTTTTTCTTCTTTTGAAACTCTTATCAAAATCTTTCTTGTTATTTCCCTCAGTAATCTAGAATATATTGTAAAGCTACAATATTTTAGATAAGAACAGGAATACATGCATATACCATAACAAGAATAACTCTCAATTTGCATCAGCCCTGTACCACAGACAAGAAATTGTTGGTTAGCCTTATAACATAGCCGCAGTAGCTTAGCAACCACAGGCAGTGACATTCCATTCTTGAGGCCAGACCTTGATCAGGTTTTAGCCCCAGGGCAGGTCTTGGGAGCCCCACCCAACAGCATGGGTGAGGAAGAGGATGGGAAGGTGCGCACCATGGGGAAAGAAGGTCACTGTTAACCTCAGATTTTCAAGTGCACCAGAGTGGCAGACTGGAAGGGATTCCCTGTCCCTGGCTAAACCCACAGACCTGTAGGCCACTTCAGCTGTGACCCTGAAGGGGCAGTTAGTTCTCCACCAGCCCCTGCCCGGTTCAAGCACACTTTGAGCTCCTCGGGGCCCCTGCTGATTCTGCCAGCTCTGCCCCGGCAGCTCTTCACATGGGGGCCCAGCCAGAACCTGCCGGCCATGTCTGGGCCCCCCGGTGCTCAAGGCCCACCCTAGTGCTCAGTCATGCCTAGTCTCCCTACAACCTCTGGGCAACCTGGCCACCACCCACATCGTGCTATAAAGCCTCCACTGGGCTCCCTGAGCGAGCTGGGGCCCTGTGGTGCTCACAGTCCACCTAGCCCACTCAGCAGCTCTAGGTCCCTGCAGTAGCCCCTGGGATGCATAGCCACTGCCCGCTGCCAGACTCATTGCAGCACCGTTCCCTGCCTGCTGCCCATGCTCAGGTCAGAGAGCAAGGAAGCAATGGGAGAGTTCTGTTAGTCTGTGCCAGTTCAACCAAAGGGACCTCAGTCCCTTCCGCTGGCCATCCCGCCCACGAGTCACAACACACATATAAGCTCAGGCATAAAACAGCACAAAACACGCTTACATGTGGCCACATTTTTCACATACTTACATATTCATACAGGTAGGACATTCCAACAACATAAGACAAGACAAAACACTTCTCCTAGCGCCCGGAGACAAAACTAAAATGACTCCAGCCTCACGCTGGTCCATGGGAGCGAACCATGTCGTCTATACTACACATGTGGGGTTCTACTACAGATGGGGGGTTCTCCACCCCCACTAAGGGAGTCTGAAACATCTTTCAGCCCCTTGTGATCACGGTCTGTGGTGCGTCCACCTGTTTACCATTCCTGATCACAATCACCGACCTAGGCATGCCACAGAGACGGAACTGATCACAGACAGACACTTAGAGACATGCTTACTGCTTACTGGCCAGTCAGGAACCCTCTGGTCCGACCTGCCATGGGGTCATGGGAGTTCCCGGCCCTGTACCATATGTTGTACCCGTTTTGCGAAACCCCCAGAGACCACCAAGGAGCCAGTTTCCGATGCAAGCACATAAGGGGTTTTTTTTATTCAGGTTCCACCTGGGCCGCCACATGGCAGATGGAAGGAAATGTGGCGACGGCCATGAGCCTAGGTGTAGAGGGTTTTGATAGGGAAAAACCACAAGCCGGGAATTGGCAACTTGGGATTGGATAAAAGGGGAAAGGTGATTTTTTGAAACTATTGGTCTAGACTTTGGGCAGGAAACCACAACCTGCTCAACAGGATTATCTGGACTGCTCAGCAGGATTATCTAGATATCTCCAAGGGCCATAAACCACAGACAGGCTGTCTGCAGGAGTATCTCCTTTCCTGTATAAACAGCAGACAGGATGTCTACAAGAGTATCTCAATCCTGTTAAGCTTTCCTTTAAACAGCAGACAGGATGTCTGCAGGAAGATACTGCTCTGTATCCGTTCGAGTTATCATGGCATATTCCTGAGCCTGTAAAGTTAAGTCTAGGCCTTCACACAGCCTAGTGGGCCTCAGACTCATAGAGAGGTCAGCATACCTCTGCCTGCCTGGTACAATAATTAAAGGTATGTGCCCACTCACCAGGCATTATTTTTTTTTTCTTTTTTAAATGTGACACAAGGAAAACTTTAATTGCATGTTGAATTCACAAAATCTTTGCTCCACAATGTGATAGAGGACAAGAATTAAAAGCCAGGCTCTGAAGTAAATACACCTGTGTTCAAAGTCTGGCTGCTGTTACACCAGCCAGGTGATCTTGGTCAAGTCACAGGCAGTCTGTGTTACAGATTCCTTATTTACAAATTGTGCACCCTGTCTCACAGGTCCTGTGAACGGGAAGCATGCAGAGCCCAGCACAAAGCAGAAATTCAGTAAAAGGTGGTCGTTTTATCCTTTCTTCAGAATCTGGAGGCTGGGCAGCCTTTTTAGTAGTGCTCTGCACAAGAGAAGCCCTGAAAAGAAACAAAAGAAGTTTAAATCAAGAATCTGCGGAAGCGACCCTTCCGCCTTCCTCTCTATCCCACCTGACCGCAGCCGGTTTATTTCACTGGGATGAAATCCACCCGGAGTTTTAGAACGACTCATTTCCAAGATTTGTAGATAACCTATCAGATAGATTATTTTTTTAATTGCCTCGGCAATTAGATAACACTATAGGTGTGTCCTCGCCATCAGTAGCTTTTAGTTACAATAAATGGCTGGCCTTGGATATGAACAATAAGAGCACGTCTCTGACGCCCCCGGTATCAGAGCGGTCCTGGCTTCGGTTGAGCTTTCGCTACTCGTTACTCTGAGTGTTTTGTGTGTCCCATCTCTCTTAAATTCACACAACAGCACTTGTTGAAAGCCTAGCCAGTGGGAGGCGGCGACTGCTTGTAACTCTGTCTACCTATGGACAGGTATGTTGAGGAGTGCTAGTATTCCTTAAGCCAATCTCCACAGGTCTGCATCACAGAGACCCTGCCCTGTAAAGAAAGGTCTTGCTCTCCCGCCACTGCGCAGCTATTACATGGGTGGAAAAGAAATGGTCATTAGAGTCCTCACATTGTATCTGCTCGAGCATGACTTGGGAAATTAAGTTATTTTCATCCTTTCTTACAGCCCAATGAGCGCGATGTTTCTGAGGTAAACAATAGCCCACATTTCATTTATTACTCATTTCACAATGGGTAATACAACCCTGAGCACACAGTTACTGCTGATTTAATGGGTGTTGAGTGGATAAGTGTGTGTATACTGAAGCTTTTCCCAGCCAAGGGTTGTCATCCAAACCACCAAATGCATGTGATCATTTACTCAATTATCCCAAGTATGCGTGTAGAAAATACCAGCCTGGATCCAAATGAGTAGGGCTGAGTCATCACATACACTGGATGCCTTAGGACAATAAGGTGTAATTGCCTCTTGGCATTCCACAGAGAACCAAACTTCGGTTAACCCATAGCCCTTCAGAACTACCTTGATTTCAGTCAGGTAAGGAGGCCGTGCCTAAGCTCTTTGTATAAAGGTTTCTGACTAAGAAAGCAAAGACTTGTTAAACTTTTGCTTTTAAAAACACAAAACACTATGTAGTTAAAACTATGTATGCCTGAAATATTTATTACCTGATCACGAGCAAAAAAAATAAATAAATAAAAAATTAAAAAATTAAAAAATGCATCTCTCTCTGCTTTAGATGATGAGAGTTAGTGTTTCGGGTCGAGGACCTGAAAGAAGCCATGCCAAGATTAGATGTGACTGTTTTAGTCAGTGACAGGACCAACAACACACTGATTGAGATAGTGCTGGTGATGCTGGGGGCCACATGCTCAGGAATCCAGCAGCTCCCACACCCAAAAGGATGGAGCAAACTCATGAGTCAGCAGTCAGGAAGGCAAGTAGCAGTCAGAGCTTGCCCAGCTCAGAACTTAGAGCAAATATGTAGTTAGGGGGAAAAAAACACTCACAAAATAAACAGATTACAAAGGTGGAAGACTAAGGAATTGAAAGGCCAAGTAAGGCTGATTTTTCAAATGTGTTTTATTCTTTAAGGAAAAGGTATTTCATTAGGTCTTTTGAGAAGTGTAAGAACAAATTAGGCAAGCAATTGGGAGCCTGTGGATCACAGGAGGGTGTCGAAGGCTTGTGGAATAATCAGGGAAAGGATGGAAGTGAGTAGTATTGACAAAGTCCACGATGAAATCTGAACTGGCTACAGTAAAGATGTCCCTGTTACTTATGGAGCTTGAAACTCCACCTCTGTCACCGCCTCCTTACCCTGTTGTGCCTGGAAAAGAGGAACCATATAGGATCCCCACACTGAGACCTAGTAGACATTCTCACACTACCCGACATTCACAGTATAACAGGAAGCAGAGTAGCTTCCCAAGCTGTGTAGTTCAGGAGTATTTTTGTGGAAAGCCTCCCTGACAATATTAATTTGGGAAGATAAGGTATCGCTAACCCATTAGAACAAAACACAAGCTTAGTGTTTCTGGATCCTTGACCTCAGCAGTGTGTCACATCAAGTTTAATCATTTTGAATTCCTTGTAAAATGTTTTAAAATAGTAAAATAACTGATTTCTTGTCTATAAGATAGATGAACTATGTGATTTAAGGCCATAACTTAAATTGTATGGGAAAAAAAGGGATATGTAGTCCTCTTAGCACACAAAACCAAGAGACATGAGGAAGATTGTGTTCCCCTTGGAGCCTTTGTAAAAAAAATGATACCATGTGTCAATTCACAAGGTCCAGGTGTCACAAGGTGAGGGACATGCTTCTTTTATAAGACTAGATTCCTGCCCCAAATCTAGGAGAAAAGAAAAAGGCAATCACCCCCCAATGAACAGTAAATGTGTCAGATGTGGTCTGCAAGAGTTAAAAACAAAATGAAGAGCTGAGCAGAGAGAAGATTCAAACAGAGCTCTGACAGACTGGCAAACACCTCAAGGAGGACCTGGGACAGAACTTTAGTGGAAAGATTATCAGCCTGGCAGGCTGCTGTAAGAAAATACCACAAACTGGGCAGCATATACATAGTTGAAACTTATTTTCCCAATTACAGAAGCTCAGAAGTCCAAGATGAATACAATGGCAGATTCAGAGTATAGTGATAGCCAATACTTGGCTGGTGAGTGGTCCCTAGTCTCTATGTCCTCACATGGCAGCAGGAGAGAGCATGCTTCCTGGGGACTTTTGTAAGAGGAGTAGTTCCATTATGTATCTCTTCATGACATATGGGTTTCTCAAAGGCATCATTTATATTAATAACATCACTTCTGGATTAAGATAACCACATGTGACTCTGGAAGAACACGACCATTAATTAGGTCAGAACTGCCGTTAATGAACTGACATGGAGAGGTGATATTAAGCTTTCTGAGCCTGGGAATTAGGACCCTTTCCCATTGATAACTTAGTTCCACATACAGTAATTTTAAGTAGAAAAACGGCGGTAAGATTCGAATTGTATTTTTTTTTAATCAGAATAAGAGACAAGGATGAAATGAATGGGAGGGAGACTTAAACAAAATAATTAATTCCTGGGGAAGGTATGGTGGAAAGGTCTGCTCTAATCAAAACAATCTAATCTGGTGCACATTTTTTCCACTATGCACATGATACCTGCTTCCATTTTTAACTGACTGTTAGCGATTCCCACTGCAGACATCTATTTTAAACTGGACCGCTCTAATTGGCTCCCCTGAATTACAAGTCCTCTCAGAATATGAGGTGATTGACTACACCTATCCTTTAACTTCCTAAAGATGTCTCCCTGCACTGGGGTTCCATGGCCACTGTATTGTTTTGCCATTTGAGGTTTGTATTCTGTGTCAGAAGTAATAGCTGAAAAGCAGTCGTTTTATGAAAATAATGGGCCCTAGAAGAACTTTTTTAGCATTTGCTGACATCTGCCAGTCTGCTTGGCAGTGCACAACAATAAATACCTTTCTTCTTTGGAAATGACAAATTTAAATATGACTTCGCTTTCAAAATGCATCTGGGAGAGAATCAGATGCACAGAATACATCACAGAATTATCACAGGGACAACAGGCACAAAAGACCCGACTCTTTTGATACAGAACTTTGGACCATTGGGTAGTAAGAGAGAAAAGGTGGAGAAAGTACCAAATGACAGGCCACAGGCCGCTGACAACAGGAGAGTTAACTGTGTAACTCTGTGGCTTTAGGGAACAGGATGAGCATCTGGAGGAGGAGTGGGGGAGGGGAATGGTGGTGCAGCATCCAGAAAATAAAGATGCTGCCCTGGACCCAAGATTTACAGATGTACAGATGATCAAAACTTCCTTTTCCCTCAAATGTTTTTTTTTTTTTTTTTTTTTTTTTTTTTTTTTTTTTTTTTTAGTTTCTAGAACTAAATGCAAATTGCTAATGGCTGATCCTGCATGATAATGGTTAGTGCGGTTCACAAATTTGGGGTTCTCTCCTTAAGCGTTTGGGAAGTTTCCTGTCCCTGTTAGTCAGAAAGAACCATGTAACTCCTTTTGATCAATGAACTGAAAAAAGAGAGCTGTGTGATGTATCCAAGTAAAGGATGTTTCTTTGTTTTTGTGATGGGGTCTCATGTACACAGACTGGCCTTGAATCCCTGACCATTCTGCCTCTACCTCCCCAGTCCTCCACCACTTTCAGCTGAGGGAACCTCTCAGAGGCAATGGTTTCCCTGCCCCTGGAGCCTGGTGCGTGGGCATGACTCCCATCAGTCTACCAGAAACCAATGACAAATGGGTAGGAACAGAGTATAGGCAATAAACGTGTGTTATTTTACAGTAAAACCAGCCAGACTCGAAAAAAAGAAAATAAGCAGCTAGATATGAGTGTCATCAGTGAATAATTCTGAGAGAGTGTCAGTGGGTAAGGGCTGAGTCACAGAAAGCAAGTATCCCTGGAGACTAGAATGATGGCGGTACCCTATAGAATGAGGGACGAGAAGTGTTGATGGTATGTATTGAATAGCATTCTCTGGATTTGACAGGGTACCCCAGAAAGAGATGACATTAGAAATAGCCAGTGCAGTTACAAACAATATATAAGGAAAGAAAATGAAAGCTATCCAAATTTTTACCTTTTGAGGAAACAGAAAGCAACTTCATCTCTCTAGTAGACAAAATAGAAAAACTAAAGCCCTGGAGGCAAATAGTACTGTTCTAAGGGCATATCATTGAGTTGTAGCCTGCATTGTACCTGCCTTGCAATGCACATACTGAAGTGCTAACTTCCAAGATCTCAAAACGTATCTCTACTGGGAACTACTGCCTCTGTAAAGGTGATTAAGTTAAAATGAAGCCGTAATCCAATATGACTAGTGCCTTTACAAAGAGCGACAAAACACCAGACATCACAATGACCAAACGGGGGTGTCAGTTTAAGTAGTTGGCAGGATTCGGCATATATGAGAGGGTTACCAAATGACATTAACCCTAAAGGGGTGGATGTAACAAAGTTGACTGTCTTCCTCCAGTGTGGTTGAATCAACCCAATCAACCAAGGGTCTTAATAGAAGAGAGGTCTTAATAAAAAGGCGGAGTTCACCCCTTTATTCTATGTCTCACTGAGTCATCTGAGACATCTGTCATGTATTCTGGGATTAAGGTTTACAGACCAGCTCTCCTGGTTCTCAACTCTCCAGACACAGGCTTCATTGAAGATTACATTGGACTACCTCTTTGCTGAGATTGCAGCTTTCCATGGCAGATAGTGAGAACTCTCATCCTCTGTTTTGTGTTAGCTAATTTAAATAGATAGATAGATAGATAGATAGATAGATAGATAGATAGATAGATAGATATAGATATATGATAAATAGATATATAGGTATAGATAGATAATAAAGAGATGATAGATTATAGATAGCTAGATGACAGACTGATAGATGATAAATAGAATATCCACATAGATGGATGATAGATAGATAGACGATAGACAGACAGATAGATTAGAGAGAGAGAGAGAGAGAGAGAGAGAGAGAGAGAGAGAGAGAGAGAGAGATACAGACAGATAGACAGACAGATGTAAACAGATTAATGGCAGATAGATAAACAGATACCCCTAGATCTCATATCAGTTCTGTTTCTCTGGAGAACACTAGGACACCAGGATTCATACACATAGAAAAGGTCACGTGAGCCGGGCGGTGGTGGCGCACACCTTTAATCCCAGCACTCAGGAGGCAGAGCCAGGTGGATCTCTGGGAGTTCGAGGCCAGCCTGTGAGTTCAAGCCAGAACACAACTATGTGTAAATCGAGGAGCGAGGACACAGAGAACCCTCACCCTGCCAGCTCTTCATCTTAAGCTCTCATCCTGCAGAACTGTGAGAACCAGATTTCTCTCCCTCACACTGCCAGTGTGGGGTCCACTGCTACGGCAATCTTAACAACTAATTTAAAGGGAATGGCCATCTCACTGTTTAATAGAAGAAAGTACACTAGAAAAAAGTAGTAAATGTTTCCAGGTAGATCAGATATCACAGAAGAGTTTTCAAACTTAATTCAAAAAAAGGGGAAAGCCTGAAAAACATATCATACACATTCAGCTGCTTGAATCAAATGGACAAACAGCCATATTTAACAGCTTGACAGGAGGCAGCTGGATATACAGCCATTTAACTGAAGAGAATTCACTAAAGATGCAGTTTACAGAGGCATGTCAATGTTAAGGTGCTAGTTAGGGACAATGAGTCTCTCAGGAACCGTCAACCACAGGGCTTCACATTCCAGGAGTCACTGGCAAAGGGATGGTACTGAATGGCAGATGTAGGAGATGCTTGGAGCCATGACAGAAAAGTACCAGGGACCAGAAAGAGAGCAACGCAGCCATTGCAAAGACTATTGCAAAAATATAGAAGGGAGTTCCATTCATGCCTACCCTTCCTTTCTATCACCCCTGTCTCCCATTCACCAAGCAACAAAGGATAAGAAAGGATATCTTATCAAACAGAGGATAAGAAAGCCTGAATAATGTGGATCATAGAGGTCAGCCCCTAGGGCATGAGGTGTGTAGGTTAGTTTCTGTCAACTAGACACAAAGGACTTGGGAAAAGGGAACCTCAACTCAGGAATTGCCTCTTTCATATTGGTGTATGGGCATGGCAGAGGGGAAATTTCTTGATCAATCATTAATGTGGGTAACCTAGCACACTGTGGGTGGTAACATGGCTGGGAAGGTATTCCTGGGTTGGAGAAGAAAGCAAGCAGTGTTCCTCCATTTTTTGTGAAATAATCTTTTTGTACACTGTGAAGATGTGTCTTTGCCAGTGGGGTCTTCTGATTGGTGTAATAAAAAGCCAAATGGCCATTAACTAGGCAGGAGGTATAGGTGGAAGAGTCAGACAGAGAGAACTCTGGGAAGAAGAAGGGCAGAATCACCAGGAGATGCAGGAGAAGCCAGGCAGACACAAAACAAGTCAGACACACAAAATGGGATAGAGGTAAAAGCCATGTGGTAGAACATACATCAATAAAAATATGGGTTAATTAAAGTTATAAGCCTAGTTAGGAACAAGCCTAAGCTATTGGCCAAGCTTTTAAAATTAATAATAAGTCTCTATGTCGTGATACGAGAGCTGGCAGGAAGGACAGAAAAATCCACCCATACTCCATGTTCTCGTCTCTGCTTCAGTTCCTGCCTCTGGGTTACTGCTTGGGCTCTTGCCTCCATGTCTCTTGATGATGGACTCTAACCTGCAAGGTGTAATAAACCATTACCTCCCCAAGTTACTTTTAATCATAGTTTTATCATAGCTAAAGAAACTAGAACGCACACTGTAAGGTGGGCAAAGAATAGTCTTCATAGACAAGAAAAAAACCTGCTACCCGAGAGGTGGCTCTGAGGTTAGGTGTCCAGCCTGCGGTGGCAGAGGTGGCGAGTTCGATTCCCGCGACTGCCAATCATCTGAATGATGACGTCATGATCGATCCTTCATTGGGGGGGGGGGGGAAGAAAGAAAAAAACCTGACATATAAATCTACTAAGTCTTCAAAAAGTTATATTGCCAAAGAAAGAATAGGCTTTGATTAAAGAAGTCACCAAGACTTGAAATGGCTCAGGGGTCCCTGTTGTTCCACACATCAAAAGCAAGGAAACTTCTCACAGCTTCTCCATGAAGAATTTGAGCCTAATCAAGCAAATACTTCCCACCACCCAAGGACCACCTCTTTTACCTAGTGGGTTCATACAGTTTCCCTGGACCCACGATCGCCTGTGACTTCTGTTCTTTCCATTTCTGAATAGCTGTTTATCATTATACTATCATTGCTCCTCTGTCTTATGTCAGCAGTGGAAAGGACAGGTAGCTTGTTCTTATAGTTCCTAGTTCTGTGGCTTGTAAGAAACCACACTGAACATCCATTGTTGTGACTGGGTAGCTCGTAGTTGATTTTTTTTTCTTCAGAGGGGCAGTGAGTGTACATATTGTGTGGGAAGAAAAAAGAACAGAGTGTTTACTAACCAGATAATTGGCAGGGAGCAGACATCAGATATGTTCTTGTTCTTCTGTTTTCCCATCCAATTGCATTTAGCCAGTAGCGTGGTTTGCTGGAACAAATAAACTGTTAACATATATCACTTTTAGGTGGAAGCCTTACAAGCGGGCTGTAATTTATTGCACTTTCTTTTCTCCTTCCTTTTTGGTACACAACCCATCAGCTCCATCTGATTGGGTCACTAGGGGTCTACAATAAACAGAAGTGATAAAAGTAGACCATGAACAAGGAGCACACTTCAGTTGTTTGAAATCACTGAGTGTTTAAAGGACTATATCTTCTTACCCCAGCCAGTCTTGACTGGTTAAGGGTAGACACTGACTAGCTTATTTAGCACTAACCACTGAAGAGGACACAATACCTTTAGAATCCTTACTATCAATTCCTCTCTTGTTGCTCCTCAATCTCATCTGTGGTAACTGAGACATGGAAGCAGCCTAGTCCTTTCCAGCCTCTATTCACAATCAGTGTTCTCTTGGCCTTCCTTGGGGCTGAAGGTTACTGAGATTGTAATGTGAGTGGATCTGGATCATGTTGGGTGGTTATACGTGTTTGTTTCTCTTTGAACCAATATTCACTAACATCTCCTATGTCTACACATCTTTTTTTTTTTTTTAACCCTCAACCACACTACAATAAGCAAGGCAGGTAAAGTCCCTGCTCTCTGAAGTCTGCTCAAGCAGGTAATATAGTAAGTGACAGGGCTACTTTGGTGAAGAGAGGATGTCTAGAGGATTGTCCTCCAAAGACATGATATTGAGACAAAACAATAACAGCAACAACAATAACAAAAAAAAAAAAAAAAAAAAAACAAAAAAAACCCAGCTAAATGAAGACAAGAAAATACAAGAGTATAAGGAGACCAACTTGTACAAAGTGCTCTAACACAGGAACTGGTTTGGCACATTTGAGGAACATCCAAAGATCCATGTGACTATCAATCCTGATTGTCAACATGGCAGATCCAGGGTCCACTAGGAGACAGACCTCTAGGAGTATCTCTAAATAAATTCTACATGTGTTTACCTGAGGAGAGAAGTCCCCAGTAAAGGTAGGTAGCACCATTCCATGGACTAGTCCATCACTGAATAAAAGGAAGAATGGTCATGGAGTACCAGCACTTACCTCCTTCTGCTTCCTGATGGGGAAGTCGATGTGATCGGCTGCCCCATTCTCCCGTCACCAGGTCTTCCTGACCTCAATAGACTGAACCCTCAAACTGTACACCAAAACAGCCCTGTCCTTCCCTAAGTTATTTTTGTCATACTTTGTGAAGGGTTAATGACCTAAAAGTCTCAGGTGGACTGAGAAGCTCTGGATAGGAAATTTGACTTCACTGACAACAATCTATGGGTGCTCTTCTAAGAGGATCCACACGTCTCCTCTTGTGGTGTCTACCATTTGAGACCACAGGAGAACCGAACTGTAAGTGGAATCTTCCAACCTCAAAGCCCCCTTCCAACTGATAAACCCAAGCCCTCTGGACCATGTGCACAGTCTCCACTCCCATGGAGAGACTGAAGCAGCCCTTCAGTTCTGATCAAAGGGACAATCTGCTTCTTGGAGATGCCTGTCAGCTTTTATTTCCACATCACCTCCATCAATCCTGATCCAACCCTTTGTCACAGCAGCTATAAAAGTAGGTGATACGGAAAATTGGTACTGAGAAGTGAGACCACTGCTGCCATACATCAGATCATGTGGTTCTTAGGCCTTTGAAACTGGTTTATTGGAGAAGTGTGGAAAAATTTGGAACTTGAATCTGAAGAACCCCTAAAGTGCTGTGTGTAGAGCTTAATGGGCCCTTCTGGTGAAATTCAAAAGCCAGAATGCCTAGAGAAACAGACAGCAGAGGCCCACCCACCTTAGGAGGTTACAAAAGGGTGAAGGAACTGGACTCAGGGCCAATGGTGAGCAATGCTGTTAACTAATCTGCCTGAACTCTGCTCATGTCCTAAGAAGTTGAGGGAGGCTGAATTCAAAAGCATTGAGTTAATTAATCCGACAGAGGAAAAGTCCAGGCAAACTGCCATTCAGGCCGTGGGATGGTTACTGCTCGCTTCTCTTATCTCGGTCTGCAGGAAGGAGTGAAACCAATGGAGTAAAGGACACAAGAAGTGTGTGCTTTGGCGATGAAAAGAGTGCAAGACAGTTTAAAGTTGCAAACGAGAAGGGTTAAAAAGCAAAACTGTACTTAGTAGGTTTTCTGGACTCCAATAAGAGGTTTCTCTGCCAATGCAGTAAGCCAAGTCAGGCTGAATTAAAAAATAAAAGACCAGGTTTATTCTGAGCAAAGCAACTCCCAGGTGACTCCTCCAGCCTCCAGAGATTGAGGCAAGAGAAGGAGCAGCAGAAATACACATGGCCAAACTAGAAGAGGGAGCTTAAATACCCTGTGGGCATGGGGTGATCATGTGTCCGCCACAAGCTGGGTTTGTGCCTAATTATAAAGCATTAGGCAGGGATTGGGCAGCTGGTAACTTCAAGGGAAGAGCCACCAGCCTCTAAGAATGTGGAACTGGGCTTTTTTGGAGATTCTCTGACAGAGTGGGGTTTGGAAAGAGAGAGATGTGGGGCTTCTGCAGGAGCGGGCTGGAGCTTCCAGCTGAAAAGTACTGTTAGAGATGTGTGTCATGAAAGAGAAAAAAAAAAATAACTTGCACAGGGACAATAGAAAAGGCATCCAGAGGGCAAACCCAGGTGATCAAAGGCTTCATCTTGTGAATTAACTAAGAAAGAAACCTCTGCAAGTTTGACTTGGCTAAGGAGTGAAGACCCATGGGTGGGTTGTATCATTCCATGGGTTGAAGTCCCCAGCTGAATAAAAATGAGAAAGTGAATGTAGCCCTAGTATTCACCACACTCTACTTCCTCACTACTGCTGCAGAGGCTGGAAGCCATGCCTTCCCCACTGTGGCACTAGGCGTCAAAATCAGCCCTTCCCTCTTTCCTTAAGTTACCTTGGTCAGCTATTTTGTCCCTGCGATAAGGAAAGTAGCTAATATACTCACCTAGGACTGGCGTGTGGTGATTGAGGAGAGAAGTAAAGAGATATATGCCTTTTGAAGGCAGGTCCAAGTGACTCTAACCATCATGAGTGAAAGAAGCTAGAGATTTATTCTGATCTGCATCCTTTTCAACACATTTGGATAAACACTGAATTGTGCAAAGCTGCCCCCTAACTGATAGACAGAAAACGAACTGCAGAAAGGCAAGTGCAGACGCAGCTGGGCTGCTAAGCAAGGTGCTGCCCCAGCCCAGGGAGAAGCCAGGGTACTAGAGAGGGGAGTAGCAGACTCGGGTTCCTTAAAGGCAAAGTTGCCTCATCCGAATGGTACTTGAATTTAGGGACAAAGGGGTTAGGAATCACTTGGAGATTTTTGGCTCTAGCAACTGAGAAGAGGCTGGTGCTCTTTAAAAAAGCTGGGCAAGATGTCAATGAGGGTGTGTCAACAACATTTGCATTTAATTATAACTTTAATGTCTTAAGCCAGAACTAAGAGTCCTTAGGGAAATATAGATCTAGTAGGAGAATTTTTGAGACACTGTGGGATTAAAAATTCCTTTCCCTAAAAAAAAAAAAAAAGAAAAAAAAGAAAGAAAAGAAAAAATGGGCATAGTTTACATGCTGCACAAGCTGGAGCACCAGAGTTTAGATCCCCAGAACCCATATAAAAATCTAGGCATGGCAGCACCCTGACAGGGCGTAAAGATGAGACAGGGGGATACCTGAGACTTGCTGGCCTTCTAGCCAATCAGTGAGCTCCAAGCTTGATGGGAAAACCTGTCTCAAAAAATAAAGTGGAGTATGTTTGAGAAAGGCACCCCAAATCAACCTCTGTCCTTTACACACATGTGTGTACATGTGCCACACATGAATATGCACACACACATACAAAATAAGAGGAAGAGGAGGAGGGAGAGAAGGAGGAAAGTCGGTTCTCTTCATTTGACATGGAGAGGAGGATCTCCTCAAGGCAGGTGGGGATCTACCCTCAGGACTTTCATGTTTTACTACATGATTTGTCCTTCCCTTAGCAAAATTTTCCATTTGGTTTAAAGAATGGAAAAGGAAGAGAAATCTTAATTATAGTTAATAGTCCAAACACGGCCATATGAACCTTCTCTTGGTAGTCTTCCAACGTGTTTTATTTCACCAAGCATTACTTTACTGAAGATGTGAGGAATCACGGTTTTCTAGATCAACAAGACAAAGCTTTCCCTCAACTCGGTTGGCCACCACAGGATTCTTTTGAAATTCTAGACTATCCCTAGGAGGCAGGGATAGTTGGATGCTAGAAGACAGTGTCTTCTTAGTGCAAGCACATTCCAGCTCTCCAGGTCAAGACCTCAGCTCTCATCTAGCCTGGCACACAAATGTCCCTTCTTTTTCTTGTGGAAGCCTCCCTTTCCTGAAGGATTGAGGAGGGGACAACCGCCTCCTTCTCCAGAGAACTGTATTATCTACCTCTTATAGTTCAAAAGAATCGTACAAGTGTTGTGCATATGCACTTACGGGGAGGGAAGGAAGGGGTGGGTCCTTCCCTTCCTTTTTAGCCCTTTGGCATTTCAAATCAGTTTATGTCAAAGGCCTTCTCTTTACAGACACCTATTAGCTAAAGAGCTCAGACTTTGAGAGAAAAAGCCAGCAGCTTTTAAATCTTAACCTCTTGCTGGATGAGTGAATCTAATTAAGAATTTATTTGTCTGTCTTTGCTTCCATTCTTCATATTAAGGTCAGGGATGATAATAGAACCAATATCACAGTGTCATCGTAGGGGTTAAATGAGACGACATGTGAAATGTTCACCCCAGTGACTAATAGTAAATTCTCAATGTACCTTAGGCACTTCTGTTATTGCTGTTACCACTGTCCTCTTCATCAAAATCATCACCCGAGTTCTTAACGAAAACAAAATGCACAGCAGGTTTGCAAACTTTGTATACTATCAACTTAACAATAAAGCACTATTTGAAATGTCCAGGGATTATGTGCAGGCAATCATCAATAAACTGGCAATATAAAAATACATTCCTCTTTGATGTGCTAAAAATCAAAACTAAACCCATGATTGCTGAAGCAGCGCTTTTTAAATCACTTAATATTAACCACTTAGTTCCTTCACATACGATTTCCAGGAGCCTCTCCTAACACAGTAACAGCATGACTACAGTGAAGTGTTGCCCTTTCCACAGTGGCCCCATGCAATATCAAAGAGCATTCCTCGGTTATGCATTCACCATAGCCTCGTTGTTTGTCGATTGCTCTTCACAACAGAGCACTTTTGTTCTGAATCTAAGATTCAGCAACAAATTTGAAAACAAAGAGGTAGAAGATGAACCATAGAGCCTAGCCATTAGGGAACCAGACATCTCTAACAAAATTGTGGTCTGGGTCCTAGTCTCAACAACACAGACATTTAGAAACTGCCGGATTTCTACAGTGGATAAAGAGGTAGTTTACCCAAGATCCCCCTTGAGTGTGTATGTGTGCCTGTATGTGCAGAGGCCAGAAGTTGACATGGGCTGTCGTCATTCTTCAGTCCCTCCTTCATCTTATTTATAAAACTATTTAATTTATTATTATTACGCATGTGCATGCATGAGTACATGTAACCACTAGCACGTGGAAGTAAGAGGACAACTTTTGGTTGTCGGTTCTTACCTTCCATCTTGGATTCCAGGGATGAAGCTTTTGTGACAAGCTATTTTAACAACTGAGCCAACTTGCTGGCCTCTCTACCTGAAGTTTTGAAACAGTGTTTTTCACTGAACCCGGAACTCAGTGATTCAGCAATGGGCTACCTGATGATCTCTGAGGAGCTTCCTGTTTCTGCCTCCCCAGCACTGGGATTACAGCTGCATACAGCTGCACTCAGCTTTTATGTGGGAGCTGAGGATGAAACTCAGGTTCTCATGCTTGTAGCTAGTTTGGTAGACTGAGCCATCTCCACACACACACACACACACACACACACACACACACACACACACACAC
>CABHPR010155965.1:55561-96417 GCA_902168415.1 Peromyscus melanophrys
AGGAAGGAAGGAAGGAAGGAAGGAAGGAAGAGAAAAAGAAAAGAAGATAGATAGCAACAGAGAAAGACAATGGACATCACATCAACCCCTGGCTTCCACAAGTCAAGCACATGGGTATGCTCACTCATATCTACACATGCACACACTCAGCTCCCCCCCATCACAAAAGCCCTCCTTATAACAACATTCATTTCTCTGGCAATCAAAGCTGGGCCTTCAAGATGGAAAACATGATGGGGTCAAGAAAAAATGTGATATTTATGTCTAGTGCAGGTGTACAGTCTTTCTCTGCCCATGTACATTCTATAATCTCCTATGACCATCTGCCATAAGAAAGGAATGTTTAAACTTTAAGATATTGATATATTCAACTAGGATTTTTCTATCATATAACTTGTTTATATTTTTCTAACATATTCCAATCTGTATAGCATTTATGAATTTATACTGGGGTTGATGCAACTTTGTTCACTTTGTGAACTTGTATAAAAACTCTATACAGCCTATCAAACAGCACATTGTATGAATTCTGAGATCAGAAACTTGATTATCGTTTGTGCTGTTTGACAAGCTGTTTGGCTGCATCTTTCTTGAGCAAACAGATTTATTACTGACATAGTCAACAGATTTTTAGTTTTTACCAGCTTCATTAAAGATTTGATGTTCATGCCAACAACATTTACAAATACTGGACGTCTATCTATAATGTAATTAATATTTGAATATGGAAGGTGAGTGTGGTGGTACATGCCTGCAATTCCAGCGATTGGGGTGCTTAGATAGGATGTTGTGAGTTTTAGGCAGCCTAGGCTACATGTTAAGACCTTGTCTAAAAGGAAACAGGAGTGGGGGAGAAGATGAGGTTGCAGAGAGAGGAGGTAGAGGTAGGAGGAAGAGGAGGGAGAGGAATGAAGGAAGAGGAAAGAGGAGGAATAGAGGAAGAGGAGAGGAGGAAGGAAAGGAAAGCAAAAAGAAAAAAAGCTCTTGGTCTTATTGATGCACCATCTTCAAGTCTTATATGGTTCTGAAACTACCAAGTTAAAGTGGGAACTTCCCAGCAGTCAAGAAAGGGCTCACATGGATGCTTTGTCACAGCATCCCTCCAGACACATCTTGAAAATGTATGACCAGTTCACACCTAACTCCCCTCACTTTATCTGCCTGGATGTTATCAGAATTCAAGTGCAACATGACCTACTCAGGAAAGAATTTTCTTCTTCTTTCCTTCCCTTGCTTTTCCCAGGATTCATTGCATTTTTATCACTGATACTGTGTAACTACAGGTCTGGAAGCACTCAAGGAGGATGAGCCTACTTTCATCATTTCTTTATCCTGAGCATTCATCCCAGTGCTTGATACGTTTTAGGACTATGCTTGCTCAAACTTAGAGTCACTAAACTCAGCATGATACCACTTGTGCACACTGCAGTGGTGACTGTTGATTGTCAATTTGACAAGATCTGGGATCACCTAGGAGACTAGCCTCCAGGCATACCTGTGAGGGAATCATCTTAATTAGGCCACGATGGGAGAAACATTCTAAAATGGGACAGCACTGTTCTTTGGGCTTGGGCCCTGAACTGCATAAAAGGAGAAAGCCAGCTGAGCTCAAGCATCCATCCGTCTCTGTCCTCGACTGTAGGTACAACATGACCATCTGTCTCATGCTCCTGCTGTTACGACCTCCCTGACATGAAGACCATACCCTTGAACTAGGCGTCAAAATAAACTCTTGGTCTCTTAAGCTGCTTTTTGGGGGATATTTTGTCATACCAAGGGGAAAAGTGACTAAGACAAATGCCTAGTCTAATGCTCTGATTTGAAACAGGGCATTCTCCTTTTATAAAGACAGCATCATTATGTAACAGAGCCACCCCTAGTGTGGCAGACTGGTATATGAAGAGAAATGGGATCAACAGCCTTTTGTTAATGTGTGCATATGAGAGCATATGTGCACCTGTGTGGGTTTGTGCGTAGAGGCCAGAGAAAAACCTCAGTGTCATCCTCAGGGACACCATCGACTTCCTTTGAGGCAGGGTCTCTCATTGACTTAATGCTCGTACACTAGTCTAAACTGGCTGACCAGTGAGCCCCAAGGATCTTCCTGCCTCTGCCTTCCCAGAACTGAGATAGTAAATGTATGCCACCATGCTAAGCATTTTCACATAGCTTCTGGAAATCAAAATCAGGTCTTCATCCTTACAGATAAGCATTTTATTGACTGGGCCAACCCCCTAAGCCCCATTCAGCCTTTAACTGATGCTCTATTTCAACATCATGTTGCAAAACATTCATTTAACAGAGATTGTATTTCAATATTTGTTTAATCACTGTCCTTGGGGAAGTCCTGAATGGTGAAATGTCAATACACCATATTTGTGAATAGGATTTGTGTGTAATACACTGTTTGTTCATTTGTTTTTAATTAATCTTTCTGTCTTTGAGAGTGGGTGAGAGTTCTGAGACTATTACCATATTCAGTAATGTGATCTTCTTTCTCCTACAGGCCCAGATATGGGTGTTAAGAACTCCATGTTCTAGGAAGTGTACCTAAGAAAGGAGCTATAGACAGGAATGTATCCTGTACTATGTACAGTGAGTGGGAAAGAAGCTGTAGAGATGATGTCCATGAAAGTTTGAAGCGCGTGTCCATTAAATACGACAAATCCCCTTTCACATCCTACGAATCTGATTAGTTTGTTACATATAGTGGTCTTGTGTTTGGGGATTTAGAGGAACAGTAACAGCAAGTCTGGAGAAAAGCCAGCGGGCTAGTTCATGGGTACACTGCTAGAGTCACAGGCATGTGCTACCACACCCATTGAGCCAATCCACTTTTTATGCTTTTAGACGGTGTCTCTGTGAAGTCCAGGGTGACCTGGAATTGACAGTCCTAGTTCGTCAGCCTTCCAAGCATCTGGAGTGACAGGGACATGTAGTGGGTAGCTGTTCCAGCTTTGATCTGGAAGTACTACCCCCAGTGAGGCTTCGGGTAACTGTCACACCTACCTATAATCAGCCTCTGAGGCGGGGGCAAGACGGGAGCCCTTAAGACCCGAGATCCAGATTGCTGGCCCTTCTTGGTTCCTGGTGATCCTGGATGCTGGATGGTAGACTAAGCAGAGTTCTCCAGAGAACACCGCTGGACTGCACTTCACCTCTCCTGGATCCTGTAACCAATCCCTTTACTTGCTGTGAGTTACCTCCAAATAAACCTCCCTTTTAGCTATGTGAACTTGCCTTAATAAATCCCCCAATAACGACATGCTGCTAGGCCCAGCTCAGAGGTGTTTATCTGTGAAAGACACTAAGTGTTACCCTCTGTCTCCACTTGGACTGCAGGCCTCCTGGGGACCGTCCACCATGTTTCTCTTACTGCTTCATGTCAAGACAGGAGCTGTAGCCAACAGCCACAGATGTCAGTGACTGTGATTGTCCACACAAATAGTAATGGACAGAGGGCTGCCTCTGACTTTGGGGTGTTGATGAGGAGGCTTAACTACAATCACTTCTTCTGGATCCTATTGGGTGTCCCAGGGGTCGCTGTCATGCCCTTCTCATGGGGTGACCAGTCAGCCATAAAAGGGATGTGTGACTGTCAGAGCCAGAACCCTGCTGGTGCTGGGCCTCCCCTACTCAGGATGGCCATGATTCCCTAGACATTTCCCAGTACCCTGGAGTGGGCTCAGTACTGGAGAGTTTTGGTGGATGTGCTAGTCCTAACCATGGAAAAAGCTTCCCATGTCAAATGTCTCTCCTGATAAAGTATGACAAAGCAGAGTCAGGGAAACCTTTCAGCTACATTGACTCTCTTCAGAGAAGCTAGGATATTGTGGTGGTTTGAATTACAAGGGCCTCTATAGGCTCATATATTTGAATACTTGGTCTGCAGTTGGTGGAACAACTTGGGACAGATTAGAAGGTGCGGTCTTATTGGAGGAGGTGTGTCACTGGGGGTGGACTTTGAGGTTTCAGAAGCTCATGGCATTCCCAGTTCCCTCCCTCTCTCTCTCTCTCTCTCTCTCTCTCTCTCTCTCTCTCCCTCCCTCCCTCCCTCCCTCCCCTCCCTCCTCTCTGTCTCATGGTTGTTGTCCCAGCATGTAAGCTCTCAGCTACTGATCCAGTGTCATGGCTGCCTGTCTGCTGCCATGCTCCCCACCGTGATCATCATGGACTCTAACAGTCTGTTTCCTCTACAAAGTGGCCTTGGTCATGGTGTCTCTTTTCAGCAATGGAAATGTAATGGAAAAAGACAGAGATACTGAATGAACCAGTCTGCACTTCCTGCAGTCAGGCCAGTTGGGAACTTAGCTGATTGTTATTTGACTTTGAAAGAAAGAGGAGCCTTGAAAATCGAGGAAAGGAGAGCTACCCGGGTGACAATAATAGCTTTTCCTACATGAGTTTGAGGCAGGCCTAGAGGGTTTCCCATGCTTGCAGATGCACTGGAAAATCAAAGGTCTCCTTAGAAAAGAAGAAAAATAAGGAAAGGCTCCATGGGGACCCTGAAGGAGGGACACACAGCAGAAACACCCTGCAGCATTGGTGAGTGGCCCCCTCTGGGTGCTTTCAGCACCATGAATGAAGAGTCAAGGCGACAGTTGGTTTAGGAACAGATGACATGCCACTGGCTGCCCAGTCAAAGCATCCAGCCTCATGACCAGAATGGAAAGAGATGAAATGGGTTAGTGGGGCCACACAGAGCCTGGGTACTGAGCTTCTGCAGCCCAGCCTCATCGGCTTACTCACAGTTCCTAACCTAAGGGACTGCTTAGGAGCGAAGATCACATCCTGCCTGTCCGGCAACCCCTGCCTCGGGGAAGACTCTTTCTAAAGGTGGATCTGTGCCTCCTGGTAGGAATTCGACCATTTGGTCAGTCTCCTTCCCCGCTTTGCCCTTTTCCTCTCCTTTTCTTTGCTTGGCTCATTTATGAGATATTTTCCTCTGTCCTCCCGCTTAGTGGGTTATGCAGCATTCACTCAGCTCTTTGGAATTCTGTGGGTGGCAGGGGTTTTTCTCTTCCACTTCAGATGCTCAGTGGTGTAGAAAGAGAAGTACAAACTCTGACACTTCTTTTTTTTTTTTGTGAACAGTCTGATGAAAGGGTAAGTGATAGTCACGAATCTTAAAACAGGTGGCAGAGGAGATGTGGACAGCACCTTCTACAGCACCGGCTTCTTTCTCAAGCCACCCCACAAAGCTGGCTTGTGCCCAACAGCTCAATTTGGAGAGGATCCTATTTTACCCAAACCCCAGATGGGATGTGCTATGAATGGGTCATTGGATAAATGCCCATTTTTTTCCCTCCACTAAGCCCTGGGTCTGCCTCTCTTGTACCCTACTCATTGTTGCTACTTCTCTCTTTCATTAAATTCCTTTGAAGCTGTGGATTATTTTTTCTGTCTTTGAGGAATTCCTTCTGGCTCATGGATTTCAGAATTGCGAGTGCTTTAAACTTTTCCCTCCTCTTTTGAATTAATACTGTACTCCACTTTTTTTTTTCTTTCCATTTTTGGGGACCAACTACTGAGTTGTTTTATATTACATTTTCATTTCAGAACTGTTTGAAAATGGAGCTCATGCCATGCACGTGAATATTTTGCCTCCTCTTGGCTGATTTAATCAGCATGGATACCATTATTCATTCAATTGCATGAATAATTTATTTCACTGTTGTAAAAGTTTAATAAAAGTTTTCTTGTCTTTATCAAATTCCATGTTACTCTTTGTTCATTTCATAGCAGCAGCATAATCAGAATATAAAGCAGGTTCTATCAAAACAGATGAATGACATGGGTTTCATTAGGAATCTTGTGGGGTATGTCTTATTCTCCTCTTACTTATGATTGAATACAATTTTAAACACGTGGATAAAAATATAATTCTCTATAGACTAAGCATGACCAGCATTAACTAAGCTGTGTCATTTAAAGCTTGGAAAAATGTTTATTTACATTGTAACATAGATGCTCATCCTTATTTGGGTTATGCAAGGGAACACATAGTTCTTGTCATTGCATATGCATGGATAGCTGTGTGACTCTTCTGTCTACTGTGTGATTGTAAATTAGCTACATCCCTAGCCCAGGATGATTATTTCCTATATAAGTAGAGTTACTTCGAACAAATAGTATTCTTTGCATTTAAATTGTCTGTTAAAGTTCCAGATTAGGCACTTTTAATCAGTGAAGTCACTGTGTAAATTAAAAGTATCATATTAATATTTTTATGTCTTCTTTGATGCTAGAGTGGCAAGTTTTCTAAACAAGAGTCATCATCACCTACAACAGAATCATAGTAGTCGTGGTATAACCACACAGTGAAGGCTGAAATTGCAAATGTGCAGTTAGTTCTTTTCTGGAAGACAAGGGCTCGGCTCCTGAAAGCTGGACATGTATTCCAGATGGCTATGGAAGATCCATATGAATCAAATATGAAGGTACCTATGATATACAGTGAGGGAAAAGCACTAGTCACATTCCAGAAACAACTCATTAGGGACACAGGCCCACAATGTCTCCTCTTAAACAGTTGTGGCTGGATGACCATTGGAAATCATAATATGACAGAGTTTAGAGAGGCAAAGCAATGTATATAACATGGAATGTACCATCACCCAGAAACTGTATACAAACCCCTTATCACAAAACAGGTTTTCCCCCACAAAAATTATGAAGGCCTATTTTACATGAGCTAATTAATTCCTAATTATATATATATAGTTTTTATCAGATCATATCAAATTCTGTTGCCAAATGAGTTCATAACATGTCAAACTCTGCTGCAAATTAGCCACCTTGGCTTTCTCAAATTATAGACCTACTTATACACATGAATAAACATGTCTGAGCTCAAGCTGTGGTCTCAGTACTGTGCTAGGCCCTGTGCCTACAAACAAATATGATTGGTAATTAAATAATATTTATATATTTGGAAAAGAAAACCGGAGCATGAAAAGGAAGAGGAGGAAAAGGCAGATGAAGAAGTTCACCTCGATGAGACTAGGGGAGTCATTGGAGTTAGTTTATAGATAAGTTCCCACCTCCAGTCTTACAAGAAATATATTTTCATGAATGAACATATAGAAATGGTATCATTTTTCAAGAAATGGTACTTCTGTGATGACTTTGGCAGCTAAACAATGTATGGTTCAAAACCCTCAGAATTTCTTATTGCTAAAAGTAAAATTTAACTTGATTATGCCACAACAATTTTAAAACATTAATTGCCTACGACAGTGGTTGATTTTCCGATTAGATTACAATAGATAATTTTTTTCATGTGTCTTCTCTTCTCTAAGACAAAGGCTCATGGTTCTGCTGTTGCCAAGGACTCAGCTAACTTTATAATAGGGAGGAAGGGGACAGGAGAAGAACCACACAATGACTTCCAAAACTTCTACCCGGAATGGAGACAGACATGTCATTGTCACTTTTCACTGGTCTGTGCTCTTCACGCGATGAAACCTGACATTAAGGAAGCATAATCTCCTACATGAGGTGGCGGTGCCCAGGCAAAGGGCAGTCAGTACTGGTTCAATGTCCCGCACCGTGGTTTATCATTCATAGTTCACATCCTCTACGGATCAAATGCCTTGTCGTCTAGATTCTCCAAATCGAATGAGTGGTAACTCAACTACCTTCAACCGGTGAGAGGACTGACCCTGTCAGACGAAGGGTAGTTCATATTGAGAATCTTGTCATGATGGAGGTTGGCATCGTGAATGAAATGTGTCAAGGAAGTCTTATTAGAATGCATTTTCACACTGACAGGACCGAGGCACGGCTCACAGAAGGTTGAGGCAGAAACAGGTGGGCAATGAGAGGTGCCTGCACCTCATACGTGACAGAAGGCATAAAAAGGTTGATCTTTAGCCTGTTGAGAGATGCACTGTGATGAGGGTTAAATATACAGCAAATAAACACTGGAGGCATAGCAGTACATCTGAGAGTCACCCCACATCCACATCAGCCTCCCCCTGGCTGCCGGATGATAGTATGACAAAAGCTAGCAGCAAAGGACTAGTTGATTTTTGATAGTTGTAGTGAAGCTCTGTCAGGATCAGAGTTGAAGAGCCAGAAGACCACCAAAAGAGCCAGGCATGGTGGTCCATGACTGCCCTTCTACCACTAGAGAAGCTGAGACAGGAGGATGGCAAGATCAATGCCAGCTTGGCTTCAAATGAAGTCCTTATCTTCACAAGCTATCAAGCAAAACACCACTGCAAAAACTTGATAATCTAGGAGAGCATCAAAAGGTTGCCACCCAGACATAAGACAAGAAGACATCTCCAGAATTAAACCGGTGTTCAGATCAACAAGTCTCAATTCCTTTTATAAAACACATGAAACCTATACTAAGCATAATCTAACAAAAGCTGAAACAAACCTCAGATCCAGCTCCATTTTAGGTAAGATTATTTCAGTTTCATTACACATAGCCTATTAGAGGCATGAGCATACTTTGCTCTTGAACAGTAATTATTCATATTCCTTCTATACACCGTTTCTGGCACAAAATTCAGAATTGTGTGGAATGAAATCAAGCATAATGATGACAATAAATAGTCAATAGATATAGATGCAAACTTAGCCAAATTGTTAGAACTAACAAATAAAAATAGGATTTAAATATTCTAATTTTTTTTAAATTTAGGAATGTGTGTGTCCTGCTTAGGGCTGAGCACTCGGCGGTCACTTATTCTCAGTACTTTACCTCGTTGAGTCTCTGCATTATTTACCATTTCCTGAAAACAGAAGCTTCTCTGATCAAGGCCGAAAGAAGCACTAAGCTGTGGCTGTAAACATCAGTATTTAGAAGGCAGCCTGATAGCATATCCATTTAGCAAACAGTGTTTTTTTTTCTTCCGTAGGCCTATGGTCTTCCTTGCTATGGACTCTTAGTCAGGCTTACAATACCATGCAGGAATTCCTTTCTATGTAGCAGGTGTGAAATCTAATCAGAAAGTGGCCTGGTTACCATCATAACGATCATTCTATTATTGTATTAGTGAGCACATCTTGCATGGTGTGTTGGTATTGAAGCCACCCAGCAGGGAATAAGATTCCAGCTCAGCTCCAGCTTGATTTCCTCATGTCCTGCAACCACTATGTGTAATAGAGTCTTACTATACAGTTCTTATGGGAAAGAAGAGCAATGCCAGTAGCACGAATTTTTTAGTGAGCACCTGGGGACTCTCTGACCAAGAACTCACAGTGGAGTATTCCACTGGGATTCCATTTAGTAACCTAGGACTTCTGGGAACAGCATTATCCACTCATCAAGAGTGCCTCTGTGGGCTCAGAAAATACATTGGGAGAGAGAGCAGAAAGACTGTAAGAGCCAGAAGATTGGAGGAAGTACTGTGAAACACTGTCTTCTGGACATGACACAGTGTTGCACTCATGAACACACAGCAGCTATAGCTGCTCACAGGAGACCTGAGCAGGATCAAAGCAATTAACATTGCAGCGTGGAAGGGGAGGACCTCAAGAGGCCCCATCTGTCCCTGAAAGAGTTTTCGGCAGTTAATGGTTGCTGGGGTTTCTTCACTGGTATAACCACTGTTAAGTTGCCCACGCTCTAACATATAATGTCCCCATCCCTACTCAGGCAAGCAACCCTAGCTCAACTCAGTGGTTCCCAAAATAAGAGATGAAAGTAGGAGGGATCTTATTGGAAAGAAGAGATTCAGTAGAAATAGGAGGCAGTGAGAGAGAGTAATGGACAAGTGAAAATAAACAAAATATGTCACATATATGAAACGGACAAATGTGGTGGTATTGTGTTCCCCAAAATATTGTGTATCTTAATAAACTTATCTGGGGTCAGAGAACAGGACAGCCACAATGTTAAACACGAGGTTAGGCAGTGGTAGCATACACCTTTAATCCTAGCATTCCAGAGACAGAAATCCCTCTGGATCTCTGTGAGTTCAAGGCCACATTGGAAACGGCCAGGCACGGTGATACACACCTTTAATCCCAGAAAGCCACACCTTTAATCCTAGGGAGTGGTGGTAGAAAGCAGAAAGGTATATAAAGCGTGAGGACCAGAAACTAGAGGCATTTGCCCTGGAGAGGCATTTGCCCTGGAGAGGCATTTGCCCTGGAGAAGCATGTGGCTGGTTAAGCTTTCAGGCTTCTAGCAGCAGTTCAGCTGAGACCCATTCTGGATGATGGCTCGGGGCATCCAGTCTGAGGAAACAAGACCAGCTGAGGATCCAGCGAGGTGAGATAGCTGTGGCTTATTCTGTCTCTCTGACCTTCCAGTGTTCACCCCAATAACTGGCCTCGGGTTTGATTTTATTAATAAGAACTTTTAAGATAAATGCTACAGATAAAGAATAAAACAAAGAATAAAAACTTACAGAAAACTTAGTTAACATGGAGAGATAGATGAGAGATGTCATTAGAGGTCTGGAAACATAGAAACAAAGAAAAACACCCACTAAAACTTGGTGGTAAGACCATACTGTGGAGAATGCCACATACTTGAATCATGGAGAAATCAAACTGATACCAACCTGGAATGGCAACCAACCTATGGCTACCTTTCATATGTTAGAAGATGTTGTGCGTGTGCTACCAGAGGGAAGAAGTAATTATCAATCTCACCAAGCTATGAACCCTGTGAGTTACAACAATGACTAGCCTGAGAAGATATGCCCACTGATGCAATAGTGGCAGGAAGGCCATAGGAGTAACCAATCACTTCCCAATTGGATCAAAGGCCTATTCCATACCTGGCACTGTTAATGGGGCCAATATCCTGTGGCTGTTATACACCTTAGAGGGAAAGCTTATACTCTTATTCTGCTAAAAGGACATACTATTAAAGATGACTCATAATGATCTATGTTCATAGATCACTGCATCTCCCCACCCTCTACAGAGAAAATTCTTCTTGAAGTAGACGGTAATTAACACAGAGACCTTTAACTGGTCGATTTTCCAAGAGTAAGAAACTGTGAGGGGCTCTTCTCTAAATAGAACATACATATCACACACACACACACACACACACACACACACACACACACACACACAAAACAAACAAACAAACAAAAAACCCACAGAGCTCTGGAATGTTCATGGAAGAGGGGACAGAAATGTTGTAAGAGCCAGAGGTGATAGATACCTTAAAGGAAACGGTTTTCCAGACACATCAGGACAGACACATCAGGACATATGAACTCATGGTGTTTGTGACAGCACATACAAGATCTGTACAAGCTCAAACCAGACAAGATTCCAGGTGGGGGAGGTGGACATAAATCCAATCACTAGCTGAGGAGCTATTGGCATTTAATAACTTCGAGGAGAGGGAGAGACAGTTTTCTTTAATAGTGTGACCCCCCTGATAGGCTGATTACAATCCATAGCAGGACCTACTTCTAAAAGTAGTTGCAACACACACAGAATTCAATGAGAGGGAAGGAGGGAGTGAGGGAGTGAGGGAGTGAGGGGGAGAGGGGGAGCGCGGGAGGGAGGGAGGGAGGGAGGGAGGGAGGGAGGGAGCTCAAAATTGGTTGGTTAGATAGGTTAGGTGAGGGTGGAAAGAGGATCTTGGAGGAGCTGAGAGGGGGTGAGTTTGATTAGGACACATTGTAATGCTATTTTAAAATATAAGAGAATAAAATGAACAACTTTGTTTTATAGCACATTAAAAAGAGAAAGGATCAATGAATTTAGAGATAAATGTATTGAAAGTTTCCGGATTGTCGAGGAACTGAAATGAGAAGAGAAGGAAGGAGCAGTGCCCACGCATCCAGGTCCTATTGGACGCTGTGGTCAGATGTCCTTGGATGAGACCGTGGTGTAGAAGCATAGGGAGGCAGCCAAGGAAACAACTGAAGAGATGTTTGTCAAGTACCCCAAACTGCTTAGCACATTCCTCCTACTCTGCTACCCTGCCTTCAGTGCCCCTCCCCT
Source organism: Peromyscus melanophrys (assembly GCA_902168415.1). Lineage (NCBI taxonomy): Eukaryota > Metazoa > Chordata > Mammalia > Rodentia > Cricetidae > Peromyscus > Peromyscus melanophrys. The sequence goes on from CABHPR010155965.1 coordinate 67,496, forward strand.
CCCCCAGTCCCCTTTGTTCCACTAAACTTTCATTTCTACTCATGCCCTATATTCATCTGCGATTTTTATGCATTTACATAACATCTAGGAACCAGAAATTAAAGAAAAAATATGATATCCATCTTTCTGAGACTGGTTTTATTTGCTTAGTAAGATTTTCACCTGTTGCATCCATTTTCTTATAAAATGACAAAAATTTCATTATTCTTTATAGCTGAAAAAAAATCCCTTTGTGTACCTATGTCACATTTTCTTCATTCATTCCTCTGCTCTTGGACTCCTAGGGTGATTCCACAACTTAGCTTTTGTGTCTGTGCTGCAATAAACACATCTTAAAAGCAGGACACACACACACACACACACACACACACACACACACACACACAGCAGTTAGCATGTGGGGAGGCAGGACAATGGGAATAAAGGCAGGCTGCTCAAAGCAAAGAGAACTGACTCACAATGATGTAACACCTAAGACGTCAAGAGGCAAAAGAAAACTGTCAATTTAGGATTCTGTCACTCATGAAAATTTCCTTCCAAAACTAAAGCGAAATAAACATATTTTAAAAGAGATAAAAACATGAAAGGGCTTGGCTCTAGCAAAAAGCACTTTAAGATCCATTGAAAGAAATTCTCTGAATACATCAAGCATTCTGGGGTTCAGATGGTAAGTTTCTGCAAAGTGTGTATAGCAAACCATAAGCTGTTTTCCAAAGGCATCATCTCTCATGAAGAGGTAATGGATTTTCTGTGGGTTCTCTGCTAAGATGCTTTTCTGTTTCACCTAGCCACAGGCTTCATATCTCATGTTGATCTATCATAAACAATTCAGTGTCATTGGATCAGTTGTTACAGTTCAATGGTAGAGATACTTTGAATGAAGCCAAGACTAACTAAGGGATTCTTTCCTTGTGCTGGGGCATCTATCTAGTGAAGACATCTTCAAACATAGCATAGAATTATAGCTGAAGCAAACAAAATATGTCTGATGAATTGTTATAACATATTCTGAAATAATGCTAACACCCTTTCTGTTAATTCATTGCTGAATGCCAACAACCTAAGTATAGCAGTTTAAAACAATAGTCATTTACTTTACTCACAAAACTGTAACTCACAAGGCAGTTCATAAGTGTTCCACATAGTGTTCGCTGGAGGAGCTCAGCAATGCATTTCCAAGATGGTTCAATCACATTAACTGACAAGTTAGTCACAGCTGTTGGCTGGACCTTAACTGAAGTAGTTGGCTGTGGTCCTGAGTTCCTCACACACATCTCTCATGGGTCTGCTTGGTCTTCCTCAAAGCATGACAGCTCAGATCTAAGAGCAAAAATTCCTGTATATGAGTCAGAAGCCACAAATCTCTTAAACTATGATTCAAAACACTCAGTACCACGACTGCCATGTTCTCTTGCTCAAAATAGAATGGCCTTGCAAATTGAAGGGACAGAGTAAGGACTCCTGCAATTGGTAGAAGTAACAATGAAACATCCATCATTATTCACTATGCATCTTTTACCTTTGTACAATTTCATAGCATTTATAGCTCACCAAACACCTTATCATTCAGCTCTTATTTGATCTGCTATTCACATAAAAAATGAGAAATGTTTAGTCTCAGCTAATATAAAGAGCAGAGGTATAGTGATATTAATTTACTAACCTAGCTTATCACATAAAGACATGAATATTCTAACCATTAAGGTTTCCAATCCCAATTCCAGACTGACTCCTCTCCTCATAATGCACAGAAGATATTTATTCTGGCTCAGTGAGGAATCTCAAATAAATATTCATTATTTTCATGGAACACGGATTTGTCATTCAATCCCAGCAATGTGTTTCTTCAAAGTGTGACGAGAGTGTCCTAACTTCAGGCATGGGGGATCTGGAGAGCCATGCTGCAGATCATCTTGCTGTGTTTGAAGCTTAGGGTGTAGCTGCTCAACCTCTTTCAGATATACATGCTCTTCCTTTATCTCGGTAAGAAGTTAACCCCTCTAGAGTTAACTTCCCTCTGATGACCTCTGATGGAGCTTCAGCATCAGTCCTTTGCTTCAGTTCCCTCCTGTTGTGGAATATTTAACTATGTAAAGATGTGTTGCATTTGTTTAATTATATCAGATGGGTTGCTGTCTTACCTTGCCTGCTTAAGACTCCTGATTGGCCTAATAAAATGCTGAACAGCCAATAGCAAGAGAGGAGTTATAGGCAGGACTTCTGGGCAGGGAGAGTAAGTAGGAGGAGGAATTTAGTCTGGGGACAGTGGGTGGAAAGATAAACAGACACCAGGGCCCATCCAGCCAGACACAGAGGAAACCGGAAAGCAAGACATAGAGAATGAAAGAAAGGCAAAAAGCCCCAAAGCAAAATGTGGATGAATAGAAACAGGTTAAGAACTAGTGGGAAAAGCCTAAGCTAAAGCTGAGCATTCATAATTAATAATAAGTCTCCTTGTCTTTATTTGGGAGCTGGTTGGTGGCCCAAAGAAAATGCCAGCTACACCCTACCTCATTTATTGCTCTACAACCCTTGGTGTGCACCATGCACTGCTTCTTATAATGTATTTAAGTAAATCTTGTCTCCAAAATTTAAGATTCTGGAGGGCACAAGCTTGTGACAATGACTTCTATTTCTTTGTCTTTGCCTACAGGGACCATTGTGGTAGTTTGTGCATGGTAACTGCTCAATAAATATCTGTTAGAAGAAAGGGATAAGCAATTTCAAGGAAGTCTAGTGCAAATTGTTTACATAATTGTTGACATTCCTTTATTTTACTACTTCTAAAATAATTCTTCTCAAGAATTCTATTTTGGTTGCTTAAGATTTGGCAAACTGTATAGTATACTCATCTAAATGAAAACTCCCAGAGTCTCAGGCTTTATTCAAATCTCATTTTAGCCTTTGAGACCAAGTTTAAGTAATTAAATGAGCAGCCATCGACTAGAAACAAATCACCAAGAAAACATTTAAATAGTGTTTTATTTTACTTCAGTAGAAAATAAAATTAGAATTCCATTACCAAAATACAGCTTGTTCTCAGTTTTAAAAGCACACGAGTTGATCGCGTGAAAATACATTTCATGAATATAACATAATTTTCTGCTTTCTTTTGACATATACAAATTAGAGTTATAGAAAGGCATAGGCCTAAGCTTAAAAAGAAAAATACTTTTTTTTTTAACTTGCTGGGAGAGTAAGTGTAAGATGCCAGTGTAGCATGCAGACTCGCCTTCATTATGATGACATTAATGATAGTACCACAAACAACCAGATCTCACTGGAGCAACAGAAGTCACCCGTCGCTCCTTTAGCAGTCCAGTGTGGGTGTGCCTAGCCAGGCAGCAGGTCAAGATTCAGACTCCTTCACTCTATGGATATTCAACATATACTTGCAGGATTCATCCAGAAATCAATAATAGAGCAAAGATTTATAAAAGGAAATCAAATCCAATTTCCCAACAGTGAATGATTACTTATTGTGTTTCCTTAAACATTAAACAATAGCCTAACAGCTAGACCTTAAGCAGAAGAGTTATGAAATTAGTTTTTTGGTTTATATGCAAAACTATTCTTAAAAGATTTATTTTATATTTAATTATGCACATATGTGCATGGTGCCCATGCATGAGAAAAATAGAAGAGATTGTCAGTTCTCCTGGAACTGAAGTTATCAGTTATTATGAACTGTGTATTGTGAGTACTGGGAACTGAACTTGGCTTCTCTACAGTAGCATTATGTGGTCTTAAGCATCAAGCAATTTCTCCAGCCCAATAAAAACCTATTAATGAATATTGTTAGTTGCATAAATCAAAATAAACATATATATTCTCCATATAATTCCCTTTGCTTCTTTTCCTTGACAAAACTATTTTTGTAATATATATTACTGTAGAATTAAGATTCTCTACTGAAATCAGTTTCATATAATTTGTTATAAAGATGTTTTTATGTTGAATTAGAAATTTGATTTACTTGGATAATTCAATTTAAATCCTATAATTACTGAAGTAATTCTACTTAAATACTATAATTTTCAAAATGTGATGCATTTACAAGAAAAGTCAGTTTGAATTCAACTTGGTATTAAAATGGCCCCTTCACAGTCCCTTGAGTAAGTTTGTTTAGACTCATGATATCAATTACAAGGTAAATATATACTAATATATTATCACACAACACCAACACATACATGGGGGGGGTCAAGTGAGAAAGAGAGAGGCAATGTTTAGTCAAAGGAGTGCTATAAGTTCATGTTCTGATGTGTCCTTCTCCGCCAAATGCAATTGTCTTAGTTACTTTTCTATTGCTGTTATCAAACACCGTGACCAAGGCACTTATAAATGAAACCATTGAATTTGGCTTTTGATTTCAGAGAGTTAGAGCCCATGAGGGCAGAGTGAAGGAATAGCTGAGAACTCACAACTTGATTCACAGCTACAGGGAAGAGAGAGAAAAAAAAAAAGAGAGGTGGGGGAGTAGGGAATTCCATGAGTCTTTTGAAAAAGTCCATCCCCAGTGACACACCTCCTCTAACAAAGCCACATCTCCTAATCCTTCCCAAATAGTCTACCACCTAGGGACCAAGTATAAGCTCAAATACATGAGCCTATGGGAGTCATTCTCATTCAAATCACAACAGCAGTATTTATACTTCATATTTTTTTAAGAAAGCTAAATGTAAGAGTCAGATTTGAAAAGCACAATAAGCAATTCTGTACTTCAGAAACAACCAAGGTGAAAAAGATGAGCAGGTGTAAACTACAGGCCCCTGCAAATTGGAAGTACATCATGTAGGTACATACTTCCTAATGGTGTCAGGAATCTGAACCAACGTGAATTGACGTTAGTAGTTACAATGGATCTGCCTTCTCTAGTAAAGAGACTAGGAAGACATTGCTGACCATTACCAGTGTCTAAGACCCATGGCAAGTAGAATCTGAGGAGGCAGAAAGAAGGCAGTCTCATAACTAGACACAGTACCCCATATTTGACGAGGAGATCAAGAAAGAAAGCCTCATTGATCAAAACCACAAAAGACCAACCTCTGTACCATAGCACTGGGACTTGATGGTGGTAACCACAAAATGGCTTGGCAAAGGGAAACGCCTTGGTAGAGAGGAAAAAGGAAGAGCACTACCTCTAAAACCAAAACATTTCTCCTTAAAATGAGTCTGCAACCCAAGGTTCTAAGGTACACAAGAAAAGGCAATTCATAAAAAGGCAACCTTCCAGAAGAAATCATGCTGTACAAAGAATTTTAAGTATATTCCAAATGATCAAAACTCAAAAGTGAAGGGCTACAACTTGTCTAACGTTAAGTATTAATTTTTTTCTGTGAAGTACAAAGTAACAACTATTTTTTTTAGCTTGCCTGGCTGCACAGTCTCTTGCACAACTACTCCGCTGTGCTGTGGTTGCAAGAGAACAGCGATAGACAGCATGCCACTGAATGGGCCTGGCTGCATGCCAAGAAGCCTTTCTACAGGAGCTGGCAGAGTGAGAGGCAGATATGGACCACTGGCCACAGGATGCAGACTCCTGATGTAATGACACATGATGTCATGAAGCGAGGTAAGACAGAATACAAAAGGCACTGGAGCTGTGAGAAGGAAACCAAATAGAAATAAAAACACAGACATGAATGCATAAACAGTTTTCAAAAGAAAAATGATACTTTTTCAAGGAAGAAGGGAGAGAGGACTGAGAGTGGGGAGAGAGAGAAGGAAAGGAGTTTTTACAGAATTTTTTTAAATTCTTTGAAAATTTCACATATGTGTGCAGTGTATTTTATAGTATAATTGCCTCTTTGATTCAAAGGTAACTTTAGTTGCTGCTGACACACATGTACTTCATTATATTTTTATTGGTAATTTACTATTGATATCAAGAACATGTTCTATATAATTTCTTTGCAATATATTGAAATTGAATTTGTGTACAACATTGTAGATGGTATTCACTGCTCCAAAATACCTTCTTCCAACTCTCTGAGAAACCTCTAAACCCAGCTCTGTGGGGTCCAGGGAAGCCCCGAGTGTGTAAAGTCCTATGTGAATGTGTGATATGAGCCAGCCATGTCAAGGACCCTGTCAGTTCCATGGGAAAATGACAAAGCACACCCTAGGGGAGGTGGGGAAAGACTCAGAGCGATGGCCAAACCTTCCTCTGGTCCATGTGTGGACACTGACAGTATGTGAAGAAAATGTCCACCATGGCTTTCTGCCCCCAGATAGTTATGGCCTGAAGACTGCTCCCCTACAGAGACTGTTCCTACTGAGCTGAAGTAAACCTGCCTCCTTGTTCAATGGTGTCTAATAACGCTGCCTCCTTATTCAGCTGTGTGCAGCAACCCACTCCACCCATTCCAGCTTTTCTACAGAAACATGTGTTGGACAGTCATTTCTTCATTCCCTTGACACCCCAGTTAGGTTAGTCCCTTGTGCCACGCAGGACGTGACATATCTCTTCTGAACTTCGTGTCTTCCTTTAAAACAATTAATAATAATAATAATAATAACCCCTTGAGCCTAATTAGTGCTGGCGATATGCACATGGGTGTAGGCTCACCCATGGGGACACAAGCAACCACAAACAATGGTCACTTCTCCAAAGAAAAGTGACTGTCCTTCCTTCAGCAACCATCAACTGACAACAGCTCTTTCTAACTTAAAGTCCATAAAAAAAAATTTGTTGAATTCAGTAGACAAGAAAAATAAGCATGAAATTAAGAAACAGATTTGTAGGGAAATATTGTATAAAAAGGGGTAGTTGGGGGCCTAAAGAGGGTGGAGGGAGAGACAAGTCAGTATGCCTTATGTACATGTCAAAAGTTATCAAAGAAAACAACTAAAAATTAAAACTAGCCTGGTATGGTGGTGCACACTTTTAATCCCAGCACTTAGGAGGCACAGGCAGGCGGATCTCTGTGAGTTTGAGGCCAACCTGGTCTACAGAGTGAGTTCCAGGACAACCAGTGCTACACAGAGAAACCCTGTCTCAAAGAACAAACAAAAAAAAATAAAAATACCACACACATTTATGTATCTATTCTAGCAAGAAAACAAGTATAATAAAGTATCTGTCCCTAAAATATACTGAACAATAACATTTAAAAGAATATGAACACATTTTATAGTGTCCAGCCAAGGAGGTAAAGTCAGTGGACAGAACACAAACATCTTTTCTTGCCCTCTCAGCTTCTGGTTCCTCCCTGCTGTCCTCACTTCACATCCGTTTTCATTCTTGACTGTTGGACTGCTTCCTTCAGACATAAATGAAGTCATGCAGACAGATAAGTTCATGTATGCTGTTGATATGAGGTGGCGGTGTCACATGGGGCCGCAGCTGCACATACATGGCCCTATAATAATCACTTCTTCACCATTATTCATATTGGTTCTGATTTTCCGATGAAACTCTAGTTGAAACAATAGAGAAGAGTTATCAGTGGTAATGGGACAATCATTAAGAATCACAGAAACTAACCAGGTCCCTACTGCAGTACAAAAGTTTAACACACTTTTATTAGAAATACAGAGAGCAGGACAAAAAGGTAGTAAACACATAAGAAACATAGTTAGTGACCATGTATATGTACAACAGCCTTGAACATCTGCAGATAAATATAATCAGTATATATCCAAAAAATAGATAATGTTCAGAATACCATCTTTAATGTTGTACACAAATTCAATTTCAATATATTGCAAAGAAATTATATAGAACATGTTCTTGATATCAATTGTAAATTACCAATAAAAATGCAATGAAGTACATGTGTGTCAGCAGCAACTAAAGTTACCTTTGAATCAAAGAGAGAATTATACTAGAAGGCACAAAATATTTAAAAAATAATGTGTACAGACTACAATGATACTGTTCAGGGATCCGTTTTAGATCCCAAAATTCACAGATATGCAAACCTCTTATATAAGCTGGCATTGTGTTTGCATATATAAAGACATCACTACCTCATATACTTGAATCACCTTAATTAGTTACAATGCCAAGTATAATGTAAATGATGTGTAAATTGTTAATATACTTCATTATTTTCAGGATAAGGACAAAAATGTCACTACAGGTTAAATTACATATTGTGTTGATGTTCAGGATCTTTTTGATCCATGCTTGATGGAATATGCTGATATGAAACCTGAAAAACACAGAGGATCAAATATAGATATAAAATGTGTGTGGTAAAGCTAGAGAACATTTGTGGGTAAATCCATAGACCTAAGCGCATGCATTGAAACAAAAGAAACAGAAAAGAACTATTAGATACAAAGTGTGCTCAACTTCAAACAACAACTAAAGAATAATGGAAACCTCAACAGCCAAAAGAAAATAATGAAAATAAGAGAAACCACTAGAAAGCTAAGCTAAGGGACATCAAAATGAATCAAGAAAACTAACTAGAGCCTTCAGAGTTACTCAGGAAACTGAGTTGATGTGATAAACAGTATAAAAACGAGAGAAATAGCCATATAAATAATGATTAGATTCTAAAAAGTCATCGTATAATAGTGGAGAAATTGGAGTAATTCGACTTTACAACTTCAATGGAATGAGTGTTCGTACAACCTTAAGTCACTCTGGAAAGCTGAAGACTAAATGGAGAAGCACAAAAGGGCAAGGAAGCAGAAAGGTGATTATTGTCAGGACCTAAAGAAAAACTGAGGCCCAAATCACTTTAGGAATAACCTGGCTTCTACAGAAAACAAGTATTATTGTTTGCACTGGTTAGTTTTGTCAACTTGACACAAACTAGAGCCTTCTGGGGAAAAGGACCATCAGAGTTGCCTTTGGCCGGATCTGTTAGGCATTTTGTTCCTCAATAACTGATGGTACCGCTAGGGGCAGTGCCATGCCTGGGCAGGTAGTCCTGGGTTGTACAAGAAAGCAGGCTGAGCAAGCCAAGGTGGAGCCCGCCAGTGAACAGCATTCCTCCAAGGTGTCTACTTCATTTTCTGCTCCAGGTTCCTGCCTTGAGTTCTTGAAGTGGCTTCCCTCGATAATGGGTTGTAACCTGTCAACTCAATAAGCCCTTCCCTTCCCAAGTTGCTTTTAGTTGTGGTGTTTATCACGCAACAGAAACCAAGCTAGGATATTATTTTATATAAAATATTGGAGAAAAGTTAAAAAAAAAAAAACAGTAACAAGAAACCAACCATCAGTACTAACATACTAGGCAAAGAATGTAAAGGAAACATATAGTATAGTAATAACATATAGTATTAACATATATTTATAAACATAAATGAAAATGCCAAATAAAATACAAACAGATAATTGTTTTCTATTAAAAATAAATATCTAATGAGTAAGAAAGGTTTATTCAAGTGTCAGGATGATTCAACACCATAAAATCTATTTGTTTTACACCAGAGTAACAAGTATAAATGTAAATACTATGCTTATCTGTGCATATTCTGAAAATATATACATTTTCAGCTATATTTGTAATAATTAGTACTCTCAGAAGGGAAAGCTGTTTCACTTTCCTAATGAGGATTATCTGTAAAAAGCTGAAAGCAAGCATTGTCATTAGCTGTGGACTTTTAGAGGTATTACTTTATTATTTAATTATTTATATATACTCTTCATATACATTATATGTTGGTCATAAATGATTATCACCAGCATATTACTGAATATTTTGTCAGAAATCCTGTTCATTGCAGTAAAACAAGTAAACGAAATCAAATGTACAAAAATATAAAATAAATGAAATATACAAAAAAAATCCATGACACCATTGAATAAAAACATCCATGAAGATGTATGGATTAGTTTACATATTAAGAAGTCAACAGTTTCTTTTTTCTTTTTCTTTTTCTTTTTTTTTTTTTTTTTTGATTTTTCGAGACAGGGTTTCTCTGTATAGTTTTGGTGCCTATCCTGGGTCTCACTCTGTAGACCAGGCTAGCCTCGAACTCACAGAGATCCACCTGGCTCTGCCTCCCAAGTGCTGGGATTAAAGGCATGTGCCACCACCGCCCAGCCAACAGTTTCTTCATTATTAGTTCAACATGCAAAATAAACATAAGCCAATACACCAACAGCAGCCACTATTAAAACAGGAGAAAACAAGACTCCACTTAAAATGCCCTCAAGATCCACAGCTGCTTGGTGGTGGTGTTTGTTTTTTGGCTCTTTTGGGGAGGCCACCAACCAGCTCCCAAATAAATCACACACAGAGATTTATTTTTAATTATAAATGCCCAGCCTTGGCTTGTTTCTTGACAGCTTTTCTTAGATTATCTTGTCTGTCTTTTGACTCTGGGCTTTTATCTTTTCTTACTCCTGTGTATTTTACTTTAACTCTTACTCTGTGGCTGGCAGGATGGCTGGCTGAATGGCCAGATGGCAGGGGGGTTGGGGGGGCTGGCCCCTAGTGTCCTCCTCCTTATCTCACTCCTAGATGTCTTCTCCCAGATTTCTTCTTCTATATGTTCTCTCTTGCCTTGCTATTGGCCATTCAGCTCTTTATTAGACCATCAGGTGTTTTAGATAACAATAACACAGCTGCACAGAGTTAAACAAATGCAACATAAACAAATGTAACACGCCGTAAAATAATATTCCCAACAGCTGGACTCTAATAACATGTACTTATGGAGACTGAAATCAGAGAAGCAAAAGTATAAAGGAACAATTTCCCAATTTCTTCTCTAAATTCAAAGGCATTTGAGTCAAACTATAACGTATTTAGAGGGATTTTACCTATTCACCCTCAATTTAATTTGGAATTAAAAGGCCAAGAATAGCTGAAACAAACATGATAATGTTAAATGGAGATGTGTCCTGTTCAATAGCATTTCTATACTTATGCTGACCAAAACAGGAATGTATTAGCTCAGGTGCCAAAAACTGGCAAAGGATGCAGAATTGCATGCATAGTAAATACACTCAGAGACATCTCAAAAAACATTGGTTATTACAAATTAGTCAAGAGAATGTGAATTATCCAATAAATGGAACAACCATTATTGATTTTTTTCTCACACAGGTGGAAAAAAAATAAGGTATCTAAATCTATTATACACAGAAAAAATTTCAAGTTTTTTTTATAAAAATAACAATACTAAAAGAAAACATTATTTTTTGTGGGTTTGAAAGATGGGAAATTTCCCTGAGACTCAATGAACAATAACACTCCTAAAAGATTTATAAACATGGCCACATTAAAATTAAAAAAAAAAAGGCATCATGGGCAAAATGAAAGTCAAACTAGAAGCAGAAACATGAAATTTGCAAAGCTCTGAGTTGTGCTTTCTAAAAATCTTCATTTTATTTTGTTTATTATTTGTGTATGATGTGGAGGGTGGGTGGTTACATGCTATGGCAATCATGGGGGAGGACTTTGGACAATTTCACTAAGTAGCTCTCTCCTTCTACCTTGATGTGGACCCAAGGGACCAAACGCAGATCATCAGGCTTGCGGTATTAGGCAGCAGTCCCTTTATCCACTGGGCCATCTTGAGGAGTCTGAGTTGTTCTTTTTACTATACAGCACATCTGTGTAACCATATTATACAACAAAATCATGTAATCTTTGGGTTTTTTTTTATTTAGATGAACAGCTGTATGTGATATATGGACACTGCTCCTATACATGATAATTTTACTATTTTTTGTTAATATCTAAGCCTAAAACTTGACTCTGCATATACTGCTATACAACCTTAAAATTCTATTGAATTTACCACAAAGACTGTCATTTGTCTAGCACTGAAAATACTCTTCTAGTGTGTCTTCAAGAACTCCTTCTGCTTCTGAAGTATTCAGTGTCAATCAAATGAAACATCATGCTCTAGACTTAGTCTTTCCGTTAGCAGTGAGTAGTGTACTAATGCCAGCCTGAGAGTTCTGCAGCTCAAATGACAGCTTCAAGATTTATATATTAGTTGGCTTTTTTTTTTTGGGGGGGGGTGCTGTAATAAAACGCATGATTAAGACAACATATGGGAAAAAAGTTTAGCTTAGCTTACGTTTCCAGAAGGATAAGAGTCCATCGTGGTGGTAGGGAAGCACAGGAGCAATCAACAGGCGTGGGAACAGAAGCAGAAGCTTAACGCTCATATCCTCACCCTCCAGCAGGAAGCACAAAGAGTGGACTAGAAGTTGGGGAAGGCTCTGAACGCTCATATGTCCTGCAGTAAGTTTGCACCCCCTCAGCCTCCCGAAACAGTGCCACAAACTGGGACTCTGGGGACCAAGTGTTCAAACACCCAGGTGTTGCGTAATATTTTGTTTGTGTTTTGACAAATAAAGCTTGCTTGGAGTCAGAGGGCAGAGCTAGCCACTAAGTTTAGAGGATTGTAGAGAGAGGGACAGGAAGTGGTAAGGCATGGTTGAGACAGAATCTAGGCCCTTTTGGATGGAGGAATGGAAGAGGTAGAAAGTCACTGGTGGCTGCTCCCCTGCTTCTCTGATCTTTCAGGTTTTTACCCCCAATATCTGACTCCTGGTTTTTATTGATATGATTAATTAGATTTACACATCTTCCCAGGCTGAGGGGGACATTTTCATTTCAATGATCACAATGTAGTAATGTGTACTCCATGAACTCTGGTCTTCTGTGTGTGGTATTCTTAGCCCCAGGGCCACTTGCACAGGAGGACAATTTTTAGTCTCATTGGTCTCTTCTAATCCTATTCTTTTTCTTTCAAAGACAATATTTTTCCAGCCCAATAGAAAAGATTCCTTTAAATTAGCTGGGGAATGGTAGCATTGGGAACTCGGGGAGTCTAAATGAATAGCACTGTTGCATTTCCATTTCTTGTAACATATGGTTAGTATATGCTGAAGGGAATGACAGCATACGGTTTATTTCTTTCCCTAGAAATTTCGATTTAGTAGTGACATACTTTGAAGTAGAGAGACTATGTTCGAAGCCAGAGAGTTGTTCCATTAAGTTCCATTGACAATAAAAGTGCAAAGGAGATCTCATCAAGAGCCCCCCACTGTCATCATGGGAATGACATGGTGTCACAGGAACTGGGGTGTATAAACAAGGGAATCCTTCGGAGTGCAGTTCCTAGCAACCAGTGAATTTACAAAGAAAGAGGTAAGTGAAACGAACCACCCAAAATTTCTCAACTCCCACTGTGCCTCAATTACACTCTGAATCACAATGGAATGTCTGCAGTTAAACGATTATAAAAATAAACCATGTTCTATTATTCAACCTGGTGCAGAATATGCTTTGTTGAGCATCTTTTTTTTTTTTCTGCTTGCCTACATAATAAAGGGCCTGCTTGCTTTTGCTACTAATTTGGGATTCTATATTAGGGTACAGATACTTGTGTACAATCGTTTATCTGACTTTACCTAGAGACAGTGTTGTATAGTAAGAAACAAAACAGATTTTGAACTATATAGACATGCATTTAATCTTACTTCTTGCATGTATGTGCTATGTCCTGGGCAAGTTACTTACTGAATCTTGATTTTTTTTTTCTCATCAGGGAAAAGTAATTTGTAAAATCTAACAGAGAGAAGAATTAAGGATTGTTTAAATATGTAAAATATGTCACAGAATGAATAATCATCTGCTTTACCAGTTAGGAGATGCTAATGTAGGGCTGTCAACTCTTCAGTATTCACATGGGTCTTTTATATCTTTTTCAAAATGCTAGTTATCTGGAAGAACTGAGATGCGTCTACAACCACAAATCTAATCACTTGAAAGAAAATTTCTCATAATATAATCAGCTATTTTGTTCACATTATGCTTGGAGTTTATGTTCATTATGATGAATTTTTTAGAGCTATAAACTTGGTCCAGGCATGTCCAACCCATGGTTCATGGACTATGTGTAGCCAAGGATGGCTATAAATACAGCCCTATAGAAAACTGAAACTTACTTAAAATATTATGAGAATTTTGTTTCAGTCTTTCCTCCTCTTTTTCTATTACCGTCTTTCTTTTTTCTCTCTTTTTTTATTAAAAATTTTTTTATTCATTTTACATGCCAATCAAAGATGCCACTCTTCCCTCCTCCCACCCCTTCAGCAACCCCCCCCCCATATACTAAATGTACCAGGCTCTGCTGACTCCCCATTATGAGGATTCTTCATTATTTTTTATTTTTTTATTTTATTTTATTTGTAAAATGATTGTGTGGTTCCCCAGAATGAAATTTATAGATGACAATGTCACATCACAATGTCAAAAATTTTGGTCACACTTGGAAAGTATTTAATTGAACTTTTGCATAGATATAGCCACACTTATCAACAAGAATACATAATTGTACTTCACAAAAATCTTTAGTCTTAAGAAACACTACACATATTCTTCATTGAAAATTTGTAACCCAAAGTGAAATGTATTTTTAGTTTAAATGAACGCCCTGTTTATCAGAGAGGACCATGCGGCTTCTGGGGAGCCCTTTCTGGTTGATGTCTAGTTATTGAGCTGCTGTAAAGACGGCTCTGTGTCAGATGCCCTTTGCTAAGCTGTTCAGTACAATCCTTCTTCGCTTGGTTATAAGCACCAACATATCTCCATCTGCACATTCCCCAACCTGTGATCTTCCTAATTTTCTTTCACACGGATATTAATTTATGACCACCTACTAGCTCACTGCTGTACTAAGTTCTTACTTTTTTTGTAATTCTTATTTGATTATTGTTTTTATTGTATATAGTTTCACTATGTTAGAGTTAAAACCTTTTTATTTAGACAATACCTAATAATTGTTCTTATTGTACATAGTTTTTCTGTTAGAGCTAAAGCCTTTCCTTATTTCATTTTATTTTATTTTATTTTTGCCGAATGCCATTTATTAAAGGAGGGAGGAGGTCTTAAATACAGGTTTACAGCACAATGGGAGAACTCTGGAGGGCAGAAGTTTGCTACCAATGTTTTACAATCTTGCATCTAAGCTGTTAACGCCCATTATGCAGAATACACAGACAAGGAACTTCCCTTAAGCATTCAGGAGGGTGGAATCCGGCAGGGAATTAGCATAGGGAGGATATCAAGGTCAAGGTCAGCAAGCAAGGCAACAGTTACCCAAAATGGGGCCCAGGACCCTACAGGTCCCCCAAATGGGGGCCAGGACCCTACAGGTCCCCCTTTTACTATAAAATGAACTTCTGACTTAGGTTGCATGGGACATCAGCAGGTCACCTTACCCGTCATGGAGACGCCTGCCCAGGCCACACAGGCATTCTGTCTTAGGTTGGTGAGCGCCCCCCCAGACATTACCCGTCTCTGAATGCTCATTATCATACAGGCTCAATCGTGTATGAGCTGCAGAGTTAACTGCTGCCAAAGATCTCAAAGTGGCGCTGGGCTTGCAATCTGTGTGTTTGACACAGAAAAGACCAACAGAAGTCCTAACCCACCCATAGCCAGTTCTTATTTTATTATCACGTATCTTAAAACTTTTTTTATTGACATGTAACCTTTGTACCAAAACAAATGTCATAAACTTACGCTAATATGAAGAATCTTCTCAGCCAGAATAATCCTTGTAGTCAATGCCAGAACAATGCCAGTGTCACAGGAATCTCCCTGTCCACAAGAATTGCTATTACTTTGACCTCTAGCAGCACAGATCCATTTCCGATTTTTATTATTTAAATGGAATCCTACTCTGTATTATTTTGCCTGTCTGTTTTTTTTTTCACTTCCTGTGTTTTTCAGATTCACCCACAGTTTTACAAGTGAAATGAAATATTGTATTTCCATGGACACTTGGCATGCCATTGCATGTGTATAGTGTATAGATAGCGATTGCCTTAACATTCTACTGTTAGGACACCTCTGGTTTCCAGTTTGGAGTTACCATACCAGATTACTATGATTGTCCTGCCTCAGACATTATAGTATACACATTCAGTGACCATATATTAACATTTTAGTTAAGCAAATTCATGAAAGAGGAACTGTTCAACTATACAATATACATCTATTACCATCATTGTTGAAGTTGCTGCAAAATAGAATTACAGCAGACTATATGATAATACCACATAAGATTATCTGGGAAACTGAATTCACATTTCTTTTTAATACATGCTTACATGCTCTCTTTTGTGCCTTAGCCTGTACTCTTAACACTTTATAAATGGTTAGTGTTTGACTTGATTTTACAGTCCCTTTGACCATCCTGTGAAGCAGATAGTCTATGCAGTGAGCAATAGAACCAGAATTTGAATTTAAAAATCTGGCATAAAAATGTAAGATTGGCTTTTAAAATACTTTTAAAAGAGGCTACAAATAAATATTTAATCAATGTAACTTCCCTTCATTTCTTCTTGCTGCTGTCATTCTCTTGTTTTGCTGTTTGAGACTGGATCTTATGTATTGCAGGTTGGCCTTGAACTTACTGCATAGCTGTGGATGGCCCTGGATTCCTGCCATTGTCTCCCGAGGGCTGTGATTCCAAGCAAGTGTCCCCACACCTTGTCTTTCTTTTATTCCTTGACTCATCAGTAGGCACAAGTTTCTTTTCCTGAGGCTAAAGCAACGGTGTGCATGAGGATCTTGTGTACAAAGCCCCTGGACAGTTTTCAGTCGCCAAGTTCTAATGTCTGCTTTTCTGTAGATGCTGGCCTATTTATTCCACTTCCTACAAAATCTAGCTGAGAGTCTAATAAGGGTCTCTCTTCTCCCTGCCATGAAGACCCAGAATCATTTCGAAGTTTCGCTCTGCTTTACTGCAGACTTCAGCAACCCTTTGTAAAGAATTGGGGGATAGTCACATGCTTCCTGTTCCAGGTGTCTCCCCCTCTCTCATTCCCTGGAGACCCACCCACAGCTGTTTGGCCTTTTCAGGGAAGTATAAGAAACAGAGAAGAATATTCTCCCAGCATTTGGGATTCTGTAGTCCGCACCATAAATGTATTTAGTGCTTACAATGCGCCCAGAAAGTGCTAGGCATCATGGGAAATGTGAAGTGGGAAAAGAAAGAACCAATGGTTTTCAAGAGGCATACAATCTAGCAGCAGCAAAGAACAGTGTGTCATTTAAAAGCGTAGGATATGAAGCGTAGGGGAGTGACACGCAAAACCTCTAACCCTGATCTGAACACCAACACTGGGTGTGCGTGAGGATGGTGATGGGGCAGTGGAAGTGTGCTGCCTCTGAGTGACAGCTCAGCATGTCTGAGGGATGAAACCAGACAGACGGGATTGATCAGACCACGGAATGCTTCAAATGCCAGGTAACATGCTTTGACTTTATTCCCTAGATGCTCCAGAGTCACGGAGCCGTTCTGAGCTCGGTTATGTGCAATTCAGTGCAGTTGTGTTCAGGGCTTGTTCTGTAGCCTTTAGCGCACCACCTCCCCAAAGCCGCAGAAGAGGAGGTAGCTCTTTCTCAGTCTTGGAACTTTATTACTCAACAACCTATGACCCAGGCACTGTCAGAATTTTTCTCAATTGCTATTGCTTGTTTCAAAATCATGAGCATCAGATCCAGTTAGCTATGTCTGAGTACTTGGGACGTTACAGTTTTCATGATATCCCAGTGCACATAAGTAACCGAGCTTTTGACTTGTGCATCCCAAAGAACAGTCGAAAGAAAAAGCTCACAAGGGGAGGGAACGCATGATGTGGCTGTGAAATGTCCCTCTGCCAGCTGGCCGCTGGGACACCAGTGCTTCTTTTCACCACATTTCCCACTTTGAGGCTCCTAAGTAAGACAAAGAAGCAGAGGTTAAGCTGGGGGCTGGGCAGATCCCAGTGGACTGAAACAAATAGAAGAATCAGGAAAGATGACACAGAGACGCACCTCTTTTGCATTAACCCCCAAAGCATGTCCACTTAGCACTATTCCTTTTTTTCTCGTACTTACCCTTTGGGGCAAGAGTCTCTTCATTTCTCCCTTCTGATCTGAATGGTTGTTTCACCCACCAAGGATCAGCTGTCTAAATCTAACAGCCTCACTTACAAAGCAGGGTTGAAAGATCTCTTGGCCGGCTGGATGGCTGGGTGGAAGTTCTTGGGCACCACTCTTAAACAGACTGCTTGAGACTTCTGGCTCCACCATACACTGCTGTGATGTCCTAAGAGAGTTTCCTATCACGACCATTCTCCTTTGTAAAATGCAGCTAATGCCTTTACCTAAAGGTGGGTGCACCTGTAATCCCAGCGACTGCTAAGGTTGGGGTCACAAGATCATGAATTCAAGGCCAGTGAGGCCCCATCTCAAAATAACAACAACGGCAATAATAATAATGTTAATTAACTGTACTGAAGATTCAATGAGTTATGTGTGGAGAAGAACCTGAAATATAGTAAACTTGCAAAACAGTGAATTGTTCTTGTTTGTATTACTATTTATATCACTATTTTATGTACCTCTCTTTCTTTATAGGAAGGAACAGCTAACCCCTTGGTAATGCAGCTTGTCAAGACATGAGACAGTACAGTTATATGTATCTCTCCTCAGCTTGTCACTAAAAACACTAAAACGCTGATAAAAGTCAGATACCCATGTGCATTTTCCCTCCAAGGTAACAGATCTTCATTAAACCTATTTTCTAATTTTCTGGACAAGCAAGCTTCTCTAATTGAAAACAACCAATAATTCTGCAATTATAAAAATAAGTGTTCTAAGATCATTAAAATGCTTACCAGCTTCCTGAGTGGAAATATTGAACCAATATTACTGGTTATGCCCACAACACTGTGTTTAAGGATGTCCTAGTTAGTGGAGTGGTAGCTCTTCCCATTGCCTCCTCCTCTGATGGACCTACAGAGGTATGCCTGCAGAGACTTATCTCAGAAGGAGCAGCTGACCTGGGAGGAACTCCACAAATAGCTACACGTGCCTTTTCCCAAATGAAGTATACTAGGGGATAAGAAGGGGAAATGGCCCACAGGGAAATAATCTGAATTATATTATGTAGAGAGCTGCGTGGAGCCGCACCCTGAAATTGACACTGGCTTCCGCCCTCCGCCCTCCCGACGGTGAGTGCTCTCTGTAAAAACAACTCCTTATTTGGGCATGGCTAGAATGGTATGTGGCTTGTGCACGCTGGACCAATGGACAGCGCCCACGTAGCTGTCCGGGATTGGTAGCCCAGGCCTATTTAAGGGCTGGGAGGGGCTTACCCGGGGAGAGACAACGTTTGTAAAAGGTCCTGAATAAACTGCAGAAAGAAGAGCTCGGTGTTGCGTCTTCCTTGCTGGTCGAGGTGGGTGCGACAATATTACCCTGTTGATTTTCTGAGTGACTTCCTGTCTCATCCCAATCAGTGCTTTTTGCCTTGTTCTGGTTTTCTGGAAGATGAGAATGTTTTTAAATTTTCATACATTGTGCCTAAGATATTGGGGGGACATTTAATGAAAGAAAATTGTGAAGTGTTTTGTGTTCCACAAAAGGAGTGGAGTTGAGCCTGGAGAACACACCCCACATAGAGGCAGATGGCACTCTTTGTTAGTTTCAAGAACATCTGCATGAGAAGAAAGTGTGTTATTTTATCAGGAAGTGGGTCAGCAGGAATCACCAAGCTGGAGAAAAACACAAACCACTGGCGTGCATGTGATCAATTCTTTGAATTATTCATTCTTGTCATTGATTGCATAATTGAGTAATGTGGAGATAAAATTCCAGCGTGTCCTCTAGAATAAAGGTATTAGGACTTTGGGGAACCTGGCTAGCAGCCACTGGGAAGCTTTCCCCAACTTCTCACCCAAATTTGCTTAAAGCTAAAGAAAAATGATGAGAACAGCCAGACATGGTTACTTCCACCTGCCATTCCAGCTCTCTCGATGCTGAGGCAGGAGCATCTTGAGTTCCAAGACAGTCTGGGTTACATGGTGAGATCCTGAGTCAGAGCTTCACCCCTGAAAGATGAAATACAATTAAAGACCATCCTATGGCTCTCTCAGAGGGAGCTCTAAGGATGTCATCTAAGGGGCAGAAAGCAGTGCTAAGAATTCAGGTAACGAGGACTACATACTACTCTATGGACAAAGGGACAGAAATTCAGGTCTAGGGAGAAGAGTCCATCCCAGGCAGTAAACATGTCAATCAGAAGGTGATATTGACTGGGTTAAGAGCTCATAGAGTAGCCTGTGTCATACTGACTAATCCCACATAGAAAGCCGTGGTGCTAACATCTACTGGGACACATGGGAAATACAAATATTTACGAATAGAAAGAAAAAGCTGAAACCCCACAACAAAGGGAAAATGTTACAACTGAAGAAAAGTGGGAACACTCCTATATAAAAATGTCTTTTAAAGCTGCTTTTCTTGCCGGGCGGTGGTGGCGCACGCCTTTAATCCCAGCACTCGGGAGGCAGAGCCGGGCAGATCTCTATGAGTTCCAGGCCAGCCTGATCCAGGATAGGCACCAAAACTACACAGGGAAACCCTGTCTCAAAAAAAACAAACAAACAAATAAATAAGTAAAATTAAAATAAAAATAAAGTTGCTTTTCCTACCTTACAATGATGCCTGTCATTGTTGATAGGATGTAAGAAAATATTTCTTTGTTAAATAGGAGTAGAAATTTATAAAGACAAAAGAGATAATAATGAGATACAATTAAAAGGAACATGATAAAAGGGCATAGAAGAACATACAAATGGAAATTATTGTCAGAAATTCCATGCATACCCATGTACTCCTAGAGGAAGTTGCTGTGTTCCTATCTAGATACACCAGGAGTTTCATGTGTGAACATTTAGAGTAGACAAATTTGTGCTGGCCAAAGTCTGATAGTAACTTAACTTCCATCATGAAATAAATGAAGAGTTTTGATACAGGAACACTTACTATGTAGATGAAATTCATAATAAAACAATAAGGCCCAGCAGCTGCATGGTTAAAAGTCATTATGAAAGAATTTGAAGGGCACACCTGAAGTTTCTCAGGGAGCAAAGAACATGATGAGCAAGTGAAAACCCCAAGAGAAGAGCAGTTAGGAAAGAGAGAACCAGAACTTCAGATGGGTTAATGCCAAGAAGAAGAAACCCAATCAGAGCAGCTACAAACATGAATGATGCCCCAGATAGGGAGAAACGTGCAAAACTTTATATGAATAGTTCCATTAAAAGCCTTTGTGCACTAAGAACAAAAGCACTTACAATGGAGTATTATCTAGCCATAAAGAAGAGCAAAATCATGATGTTTTCAGAAATGGACAGAACTGGAGATACTATGTTAAGTAAAATAAGCATATGACTTGTTTTCTCTGATATGTGGAATCCAAAGTTATCAGGAACGCAAAAGAGAAAGGACTGTTAAGGGTATGGGAGGGAGGGGAGAAGAAGAAAAGAGGTGAAAGGGGCGATATACAGGTAAATATGATTGAAATTCCTCATATACATGGATGTCAGTGAATCCCATTCCATATACATACTTGAAAAATCAAACGTACTCAAGGCAAAAATCTATGAGATAAAAAATGTGAATAAAACCACATCAAGTTATGTTCTGGGGGAAATAATTTAATAATTAAGACAGATCAAACATCTAGAAAGGAAAAGTATTAGTGATTTCTAATAAAAATCAAAGCACTTATTGTCTCCAAAATTATAGAAAATATTGTAGAATGTCTCTTAAAGGGAAGAATCAGAGGCAGAAGTTCAGAACACCATCCCAGATAATGTTGCTTTCAGGTATGAAAGGCACTGAAGAGATATTCCTGAAGTTTTCAAGCACTCAGAAGATAAACTCCCCACATACCACTTTTGAAAACATTAAGGCTGACTTTATTGACCAAAAGATGAATCCTGTTGAGGACCCCAAGTAGAAGCAGCCATTAGAACAAGGTGGACAAAAAATGTAAATCTCAATAACTCTTGCTCAGGCAAGTGTATTTTTTTTTCCTGTGATAAAATAGCGTGACCAAAGCAACCTATAGAAGTAAGAAATTGTTATATTTAATGGTCCCAGAGGGAGAATCTAATGCTGGGGAAGGTATGGAAGCAGGTAGACTGAGCGGGAGGCTGAGAGATCACATCTTAAAGCAAATATAGAAAGCAGAGAACGAGAACTAGAAATGGAGTGAGGCTATAAAGCTTCAAAGCCCACCCCCAGTGAGGTACTTCCTTCCGCAAGGCTCCACCTCCTAAAGGCTCCATAATCTCCCTAAATAGCCCCACAAACTGGGGACAAAGTGTCCAAATACATGAGTCTATGGGGGACATTTATTATTCACAATGCCGCAGCAACTATATAAAGTAAAATATTATCAACAATTATCTCAGTCTAAAAGTGTAGATTATATTGAAGGGAATAGGAAGGCAGGAAAAATAAGACATGTGTTTGAAAATAATATAGCTTTTTTATTTTGTGTAAAGAGAGACCAAATTTATCTTTTCTTATATAATTGTGATCATAAGGAAATACAAATGAATACAATTTCAATACTAAATACATAAAACGTCAAATAATTATCTTCTAAAATATGAGCCAGTGTCAAAAAGGAAATGTGTGAAATCGCAATCAAATACAAAATAAACAAATAAGCATGTTGATTATAAAAATTTCGGTGAATACTTGGCAAGGTCCTAACATAAGGCAAGAACAATTCAGATCCATGATGCTTACAAGAGAGGCTTTAAAATAAATAAAGCAGACAGTACACAGAGGGCGAAATATTTATCAGCCACTCACAAAATAAAATAGAGAACACTAACTTCAGGAGGTGCATAAAGATAGCAATCCTACCCAAGAGAGTCAGTATGCGTAATGAGTAAACATTTAAAGGGAAATCATGACATCATTGGCCTTTGTCAGTAGACCAGCATAGTCTCGGTAGCTATAAAGCCAAGACGTTAAAACATCAGAGATGTGAACGGAAACCTAAACTGTAATGGAAGCCATTAATATGCTGTATTAGTCCCTGCTAAATAATCAATATTAAAATCGACAGATGTACTCATTTGTCTGTTCTAACAGCAGAAAACATAAATGCATAATTTTTCAGAATTATGCCACAACATTTTTATAACTATTTACCTACCACTGCCATGAAGCCAGTGCTGAAGTTCCCAAGGTGGAGCTCATGGAGGCTGTCCTCCAACCACAGTACAGTCTGACCTCAGACTTCTTAAAGCTGGAACAAGCAAAGACTTACACATTTTGCAAATTAGGAATGCTTTCCAACATATCTGCTTAAAGACAGAATTACAAAAAAAAAAAAAAAAAGTTTTAAAAAAAACGCCGGGCGTTGGTGGCGCACACCTTTAATCCCAGCACTTGGGAGGCAGAGCCAGGCGGATCTCTGTGAGTTGGAGGCCAGCCTGGGCTACCAAGTGAGCTCCAGGAAAGGCGCAAAGCTACACAGAGAAACCCTGCCTCGAAAAACCAAAAAAAACCAAAAAAACAAAACAAAAAAAAAGACAGAATTACAAACTTGTTTTAATGTACTGAAAAATCAGACCCTTGTTATCAAGGTATGTATCCAAAGACAAATACCTCACCTGAAATATAGTTGCTCAAATTTTAAAAGTTAATTGAGTTCAACTTCAATGAAAAAGTTAGAACATAAGGATGTCAACAGAATCATAGTTAGAACATGAAAAAATATAAATATAGAAATTAATGCAAAAGAAAGTGGAAAACACTAAAATTGCCAAATAGGTTGATAACTCAGTTCATAAAGTGGGGTCCCATAACAGGATGACCATCCCCAGAACTCTGGTAAAATATCTGGGTATGATGGTGCATTTTCTAATCCCAGCACTGAGGAGATAGAGATAAATCTGAGAAACAACAAGTGAGATTGTCCTTTCACCTCTATATGCATGTACACACATGTGCATGGGTATGCTGGGGGTTGCATGCATGCATGCATGCATGCATGCGCGCACACACATACATGCCTCACCACATAATTGGTAAATAAACTATGGTACAGAATTTCTAAAAGAAGAAAGAAATAATACAAAAATATTAGCAATTATAATCATGAAAAAAGGAGGCAAACAAAATTAGAAATGAGGAACATAAAATTTTGAAAGGATTTAATAGTGGATTTATATATTATTTTAAAGTATGATTTTAAAGTATTAATATAAATTAATTACCTGAATATATTTCAGATTCTTCAGAATGAGGATCAAGTGAATGAGACAATGAATGAAAAAGTTGTTGGCCAAATGTAAAAAGCAAAACCTAAAAATGATTAGTAAAAATTCAAAACTTAAATAAAAGATTAACATAGGTAATTCAACCATTATAAGATTCAATCATTTAAATAATAATTTACTATGAATATTTAAAGATTACCTTAAGAATTTGCATATGTACATGCTAAAGAAGGTCACACTAACAGGTTGCAAAATAAATGCTTAGACATTTCTCTCTGGAAAATAATTTGATAACAGTTAATAAACATTCTTGGGCTTTAAAATGTACTAAATATCCTCAGGCTAAAATGATACTTCATTGACATAATAGGGAACATTTAGTCAGGCATGGTAGTTAAAATTCCTAAACCTGACAGTAGGGAGGTGGAAGAAGGAAGATTGCCAGTTTGAAGCCAGCTTGGGCTACACAGTAAGATCTTGTCTCAATAAGTAAATAAATAGATGAAAAGAAAACATACTTATTGTTGACATATAGCCAACATCTTCTTTTCTAATGCTCTGGATGCATTATGAAGAAGTCAGTATTTTGACTGTGGCATACTTAGTCCCAACTGATAGAGGTCTAACACGACTCCCACACTTGGCTCCAGGAAGATCATGGACAAGAGACAATGGTGGTAGCAGTCCGAGGACCAGGATGTCTGCTGCGAGATAGGGTCTTCTATATATGGCAGGAAAGCTATACCTATGAAATCTCAGCAATATGGCTGCCTAAAGAGTTTTGAAAAATGACGACAACAATTAACATGCCACGTGGAAATAAACATGGGCAAGTTTTCACAAGGCTTCACCCCCTGATGAAGAGCTACAAGCAATTAATGACTGTAAAGAGAGGGAGATTCGGTCTTCTCCAGGGATGAGCCCCTGATAAACTATCCAATCCCAAGAATGACACCTAAACACATATACACATGAGCAACACTTGTGAACTCTGCCGGTTGTATTTGTAAATCTCTGTGTGTGTGTGTGTGTGTGTGTGTGTGTGTGTGTGTGTGTGTAACAATAACAATGAAAGAATAAGAGGTTATGAATTTGAGAAGGGGGATATGGAAAGACTTGGGGAGGGGAAAGGAAGAAATGACATAAATACAGTATTCATATATAAAATTCTCAAAAATTAAATTTAAAAAAAATGTAAAAGGAACCAGTATTTATCATTATTGATCACCACCATTTCCAAGTATTCTAGACATGGCAAGCAAGACACACATACACAGATATACCCAGAAATAAAAGGTACATTCATTAATTAAAAAACAACAGGAGGGTTAGATTAATAATATCCTAATAATATATTTGTTTACCTAAGTAATCTAAAGGAATTATAATGACTTTAGAAATCACTGGGATTAGTGGCTCTTCTGTTAAGTGATCAAATCCAAAATAAATATACAAAAATCAATAATATTGCTAAAATAACATTCAACCAAAATGAAGTAAAACACACTCACAATTAAAAAAAATACCATGATGCACAATTAGAAAATTGATCTTTAAAATAACTGTGTGCTGCTAACAGTGAAAATTATAGAGTACCGCGAGGGAAATTAAAAGGCGTTCATGTAAAGAGGCTATCTGCTGCTGAATGGGGAGGAAATAAAATTAATGCAATCCATCAAAGCCCCCAAATAAATTCTAGGACAATGAGTGTGATAGAGTGTATTTTGAAAATCATCCAAAAGTTTATCAGAGGAATAAATCAGCAAAAAAAAAAGAGCTTAATAAAGGGAGCCATCTCAGTGGGATATGAAAATATATTTAACAGTGATAAAGAATAGCTGTGCAACAAGCCAATTTTACGAGTTTAAAAAAACAAAATAACAAAAATAAGAAGCTTGAGCTTGATCTGAAATAAAGGTGAAATTACCAGAATCAAGATATAAAAGGCAATTCATTATTAATGGTCTGAGACAGTTATTTAACAAATGGAAATAAAGGGCTAGAAAGATGGCTCAGCAGTTAATAGCACTGACTGTTCTTCCAGAGGACTCAGGTTCAATTTCCAGCACCCACATGGCAGCTCATAATTGTCTGTCACTCCAGTTCGAGGGGATAATACACCCTCACACATACATACATGCAGGCAAAACACCAATGCACACAAAATAAAAATAAATAATTTTAAAATAACACCACCCATCTTTCACAATAGAAAACAAAACAAGCGATTGCTGCAAGCTGCAGGAAAATGTAATGGAATTCAGCTGCTATCACAAAAGCTACTACCTGGAAAAGTCAAGGACTTGTCCGAAGGTCAAGCCCTGGCTTAAGAAGTCTTGGTGATATTTTAGCTTTTATATATATATTAGCTTGTTTCTACAGTGATTTTCTTGTAATGCTATGCATGCTTCCTAGAACTCCTAACTGTATTTATCTAAAATACCTATCA
Organism: Peromyscus melanophrys; assembly: GCA_902168415.1. Lineage (NCBI taxonomy): Eukaryota > Metazoa > Chordata > Mammalia > Rodentia > Cricetidae > Peromyscus > Peromyscus melanophrys. The sequence goes on from CABHPR010155965.1 coordinate 93,961, forward strand.
AGCATCCAAGGCCAAATGAAACAACACCCGTCTCCTAGGTCAGGCAGATAGCTTTATTTCTTGTGCAATTTAGGGTGAGACCCTCCTTTCTTATTCAACCTTACTAATAGACCCCTAACTCATAACTTCTTACCTAACCACTTCTAGGAATGTAGATTGAGCACATGAATTCTCTTCTTGATATACTAACTGATCATTAGCTCTCTATTGACCTCCTCCTTTACCCCTCCCCTTTTGGATTGTAAAAGAAAGCCTGGTGGTTACTGCCTGAGGAAAATTCTTACCTGCTTTTATGACCTCGTAAGAATTCAAGCCTGGTGGTCTCGTTCTGGAAGAGGATTGCTATTGATTGGGTTTATAACTGGGTTTCTGAGAGACTTATAGAGAACTGACAGTACAAGGAGAACTGAGAGGTATAAGGAGAGAGAGGAGGATTTTTGAAGAGAGAACTTGAAGATGAGACAGAGAAGAGACAAGAGAACAGAAGAACTAGATGGGTAAGAACTGGAGAGGAATGAACTAGATGGGAAGAACTAGATTGAAGGACTAAAAGAGAGTATCAGAGGAACAAGATGGAAGACGAGGAAGAGCCAGATGGGGAAGAACAAGATGAGAAAGAAGGAGATGAGAGGAGGAGATGAGAGGAGCTAAGATGGGAAAGAACTAGATGGATGAGAACCTAGATGGGGAAGAACCAAGATGAAGGAATTAAGATAGAACTTAGAGGGGACAGCAGATAAATGTAGAGAGAAATCAGGCAAGCAAGGAGCTAGACATGAGAGCAGAACAGAAGCTGTGTAGAGAGAGAACTGACACAGAATAATAAAGTGAATGGACTAAGGAGTTTTGTGTACATACTTTCATTTCATTTCATCAAAGATTAAATTATCAGCTGGTTGTAGATTCTTCCCGGACCCTGGGAGGGGACTATCGAGGGGCTGGAACCCCATAGTCCCTGATAAATGATAGAATGATTAAATATTTTAAAATTAAAAACTGAAACCTTGCACCTAGACACTCAAGTCTAGAATAAGTTTATCTCAGGGGTGGAGAATGTTCTCTAACCATGAGCACATTGGAAGAAATGCTAAACGGAAAATAGTGTTGGGCCAGCAAGATAGCTCAGTGGGTAAAAGACCATGCTGCCATGCCTGAGAATCTAAGTTTAGTTTCCAGGGCCTGTGTGATGGAAGGGAAGATTCAGCTCCCACAAGTTGTCCTCTGACCTCATGAGCATGCTCACAGACATGCACATAAAGCAAATAAAAATTTAATATTTTTTTCAAAAAAGTATGAATTTGGCCATAGAGAGTAAAATTTAAGTTTCCTTCTGAGAAATAGCAACAAAAATCTAACTGAAATCTCTATCTTCATTGGGAAAAAAAATGTAATCTATAATCACACAGCTGGGGAAAGTATTTGATGGAGATTTATGATAAGTATAATAAACTAATATCTAAAGAGCTTGTTGGAATCTTAAAATGCAAATAGAAAAGTTGGTAAGGGGTATGAATAGACAGAGAGGAAAGAAAGATGGGAGGGAAAGAGTGAAGCAGAGAGAAAGGTAAATTAAAAATAAGTAAGAGTTTAAATACTTTTCTTAGAAGACTGTATTTTTCACTTAACTAAGTCAAATTTGAAATTGGGGCTTTTCTGTAAAACAAGTTTGGGAGTCACTTCCATGATCAATGCCCTCCAAGCCAGTAAGTTTCTCATAGACAACTCCCCTAAGAATTTGGGGACAGGAACATACATCCACTGCTGGGCTATGCCTGTATTTAGTTTAACTCAGTGTTAATAACTGAATATGTCGACACTCACCATCATCAGTTGTCAGGTGTCTTGTATAACTTGTCACTACCAATAGTAAAATGGTAAACCAAACACCACACAATATGTTAGGATCTAGTGAAGTTTCCCTGCTTCCTGGTGCTACTGCACACTTTGTAAGTGGCACAGGTAGGAATGGAGCTCTGGAAAGTACACAAAGCAGAGCCTTCCTTCCCTGTGTGCACATGGGAGAGAAAAAGACAGAACTACAGGAGAGATACATGATGCAGTCTTGCTAAACCTTGATGTGGAGGAAATTTGATGTGGGATCAAATAAATGGTTTCCACGGTGTGATGGGGCCTGAAGTCAGTGTTAGACACACACTGACCCTTCTTTTAAGGAAGAACTTAAATTGAGTTGATCTCTGTTGGAAGTGGTGTCCTCTGAGAGAAAAGTTTCATTTTGTATTTCCTTGAATTTTTCAAGTTATAAGTAGTGAACAACTATCAACTGTATGATTGGAAAGAAAGTATTTATTCATGGAAAATACTGTGAATGTATAAAAACCAGAAACTTGGGAATTTACAAATCAACTCTGTAATCCTTCTTCTCTTTTGATTCCAACACCAATTAAAGCATAATATTTACCAGAGTGGATGTATGTTGTCTTAGCTGGGGGGTCTACT